>CAUYON010186449.1:0-13406 GCA_963573935.1 Arctocebus calabarensis
CTTTATATAGTGATCAAGAAAATGCCATGAAGGCTATCTGTAACAGTACGATCAAAACATTTCTGAATGTATATGAATCATGCCCTATGATTGCACCAATGTACAGAATTATGATTCAATAAAATTATAAAAAAAAGAAAAAAGAAATAAATAAATTAAAAAAAAAAAAAAAAGACTAGCTAGGAACTTGGAGAGTATTTGGGACAAACTTGTTTTCAGCTTACATGGAGAGGTCAGCAATTTTCCCAGTGCAAGTGAGTCACAGCTTGAATACCACTCAAAGGTGCCTGAAAACCATTTCAAAGGCTTTTTAGAAAGGAAACAGAGTTGATGACTTTGTCTGTGAATCAAGCACCCTACTGCTCTAAAAGAATCCAACAAGACACTGAAGAATAGTAGCATAGAACTTTTGGTCTTTGAACCTACACAGCATCATTCGTCCTTGAAGCTCAAGGCTCCTTCCCAATCTTGTCTCATTTTCTCCTCCCGAAACACCAGCAGAGAACTGTTGCAACTATTGTACCATTTTACTAATAGAAAAATTAAACCTCAAAGGCAATAAGGTATTAGTTCAGAACCAAGGTCAAAGCACAAAACTAGCACCAAAGCCTCGCCTTTTCAATCTTATTCTAAGTCACCTAATGTGCAATTGTTAGAGGAGAGATTGAAGCAAGGAGGGTGATTAGCACTTGTCCAAGATTTGCTATGCGTCAAGTGTCTTATGTAAAATATATCATTAGTTATTGGCATTCGTCCTGTGAAATAGAAATTGTTATCCTCATTTACAAGGAAACTGAGCTGAGGAAGGTTTAATAAGAAAGTACTCAAAGAGAGAAGCAGCAGAGAAAGGATTCGATCACAGATCTCAATGACCTCAAAGCAAGACCCATTTATAGAGATGCAAAAAGTGTCTAGTATTGGCTGAGGACTTCACTAGGCCCTGTGGACATACAGTAATGAAGACAAATGTGTAGAAAAAACTTAATGTGCATCAGGGATCCCAGGACAACCAGGATGCCTCTTCCTGGAGGCTATACTCTATTTGAATAAAGAAGAAAAGCATAAGAAGAATCCAGAAACCAGGCTCTTGCCCAGTCCACCACTTTTACTGAGCACCTTCTATGTGCAGGCACTATGTGCTAAGCCAGGGATTCAACTGAGAACAGAAACACAGTCCTTCTTTCACATAGCTCACATGCCTGATTATCAACATTATCCAAAGGACACTGCATATGCAACCCTTTAGGGTAGTCACAGGAGCAAAGGGAAAACTTTGACTTACGCTTTATCTTAAAATCCATGCAAATTTAACATCCCGCTCTATTCTGTATTGAGGTTCCTTTTAACATTACTATAAAGGTTCATTTTTAACATTACTATATATTTCCTTATAATTCAACAGTTAAATTACTTACCTTTTTATATCATTTTTCAGGAACAGTTGAGACTTCAGGATGCTGTGCATGTCTACTCTGAAATAGCTCCTAACACACCCAAATTAGACCATCTCATGCCTAAATCATTTTAAAAAGCACCTGGATCATAGTCACAGTCTAAATCCGTCAAGACTACAGAGATTTGATGCCTTTAGTATCTACTGTGTGCTACTAAGCACGGTGCCAAATGCTAGAAACAAAAATAAAAACTAAAAATGATATGGTAGAGAAGACGATCTCAACTATTTCTATCTAAGGAAGATGATGCTGTGGCCAAACCAGCCATGGGGGACCAAAGAGAGAAAAAGAAGGGCCACCCAACCCAGATTAATAAGCCCCAGATTCCTTTCATATTTGCACATTAGAAGCACACAATAACCAGGTGCAGTGACTCATACCTGTAATCCTAGCACTTGGGGAGGCCAAGGAGAGAGGATCCTTTGAGCTCAGGAGTTCAAGACCAGCCCGAGCAAGAGCAAGGCCCAATCTCTACTAAAAATAGAAAAACAATCCAGGCATTTTGTGGCAGGCACCTGGTTCCAGCTATTTGGGAGGCTGAGGCAAGAGGACTGCATGAGCCCAAGAGTTTGAGGTTGCTGTGAGCTGTGAAGCCATAGTAGTCTACCAAAAGTAACAGAGTGAGACTCTGCCCATATATATATATATGATATATATATCACACAATAAATGTTTATGGCTGAGAGTCACATCAATTTTGCCTTAATCTTGCAAAATATCTGTTCCTTACAAGGCACATAATTACAGCTAGTCTTGCAACTCCAAGCAAGGGCACAGACAGGAGGGCTGCTCTCTGCAGCCAGTGTCTAGTTCTATGCAAGCTGACTGGGTCAGCCCTCCAGACTTCTTCCCTGCCCTACACCCTGAGCACCCTTTGACAGCACCTACAGGAGTGCTCCCCCTCTCATTCCCCAAGCAAAGAACGTTACTCACATTGTGACCTGTGAATTTCTCTGCTCTCGGCTTCTGCTGGACTTAATCCTATTACTTTCTGGTTGAACTGACAGCTGCCAAAGGATTTCCTCACGGTTCCAAGAAATAGACCCACTGGCTAATGTTTCTGTATGCACTGCTACCACGTGAGAAATTTAAAAATGGATCATTGCATTCTGTCTACATCCAGATCCTTTGTTTTTCCCTCCTGGTTATTGACTGGCCCAGAAACTGCAATCTGCCTGCACTTTCTACAGTAGGTATATTCAGATTCAATTAACATTTACTGAGATCTTACTATGTGCCTCTCATTTGTATAAATATTATTTAATTGTATCTCCTTGATAGTCTTGGGGTAGAGATAACTGTTGCCATTTACAGATGGACTCCTTGAGGTTTAAGAAAAATAAGCTGTTAGCCTAGCTGCTACAGTGGTGGAGTGTCCTTCTTTCTATGACAAGTCTTCAAATTTCAGCTCTAAGGCTCTTCCCTCTCAAAGATGCTGCCCAAACTTTTGAATGACCTGGGAAGGTAGATCGATGGATAGATGGATGAATGAGGAGGGAGAAGAAATTAGAGATAGATAGAGATAGAGAAAGATACATAAACCTTTCTTCATTCCAGGGGCCATCCCCAAAATAACTGAATCCAAATCGCGGGAGATTTGTAGGCAATTAGCTCAGGTGTCACTGCAGCTGGAATTTATTATGATCCCCTGCAGGACCCCACATACACTTAAACAAACTCTTTTGATGGACACAGAATGGGCAGCGATATGAGTGCAAAGAGAGGGTGGTTTTGTCTAAAATTCCTTCTTGCCTGCTAACCATGAGCATTCTTTTTTTATTTTTTATTAAGTCATATACACATAGATCAGGAATGAATACATTTATGCATATATGGGGTACAATGTGTTTTTTTAATACAATCTGATGGGCTTATATCAAACCAACCAACATAGTTTTCACCTCATTTACTTGATTATTGTGTTAAGACATTTATGTTCTACACTTGACAGATTTGACTTGTATCCTTGCAATATAAGAGTAGCCCACATAACAAAATCCCAAAACTAAAGATGTTAGCGTGCATGTGGAGAAAAGGGAACACTTCTCCACTGCTGGTGGGAATGCAAACCAATATGTTCCTTTTGGAAAGAAGTTTGGAGAATACTCAAGGATCTAAAAATTGACCTGGCATTGGACCCTGCAATTCCTCTACTAGGGGTATATCCAAAAGACCAATAACCATGAGCATTCTTTGCAAAGATAGGTATCACAAGCTTCCAGAACACACATTACCTGACACTGATGACTTAGTTTATTAAGCAAATATTCATTTGTTCCCTTGTATGCCAGACACTATGCTAGTTGATGGGACTACTAAAGGAAAATGTTCAGTGCTGCCTACTCTAAAAATAATAATAATAACAATAATAATAATAATAATAATGAGACTGTGTTTGGGGAAGCATCAGCAGGGATGTAAAAGGCACTGTGGAAGAGAAAAGAGGGGAACTGTTTTTAGAAAAAAATGGCAAAAGGGGGCATTTCTGTCGGTGTTCTTTATAACGCTTTACAACAGGTCATGGGAAAATTCGGGAGTGAAAGAAATTCAAGCAAGATCAGAAACTCTGCAGATTCATTTAGCTGGGTAGAAGGGACTCCACAAAGGTTGTGATAAATCAAGATCTGTTTGTTTTATTTTTACACATGGAATTCTGAGGAATTTGCTGTTTTCCCCCAGCCTTCTCCATCCAAGTTGTTTTCAATCTCAAATCAGCCCTGCTTGGACTAGTTGACTTGTCCTCAGACATTGTGAAGTTTTCCCACTACTGGCGCATGGACCTGGCACCAATAAACCCACCACTTATTCCCGGAGGGCCAGGGTGGGTCCCTGCAGAGGAGAATTGCTAGGGTTAGCACCTTACTGGAATGAACCATCAGTCCTTCTGCCAGGTATGATTATAGCCCCAGCAATTGTAAAGGAAAAGTTTGTCACTTCCTCAGCCTAAGGCTCCCTCGTCCACCATTCAGAAGTCATTGCCCCTCTCCACCCTCCAGCAAGTGGCTGGTGCATTCTCCTTGATCCTGAGAGAGTGTGAGGAGAACCCTGCATTCAGAGACCTCTTGTTCATCTGCGTCTGGCTCTGATGACCCCCTACTTCCCCAGAGATCTGCCCTGCCCCTCCTCTTGTTGTTTCTCTGAGACGGCCTGCTTACTCCCCTCCAGCCCACCTACTTCCAAGGGGCCTGCTGCAGCTCCCTAACCTGTGAATCTGGCCATGCCTCTTCCTATCTACCACTTCCCATCTGCTTCCCTTGCCTGATGCATGATGTTGGCTTCAACACCAAACCACATTCAAACCATGAGCCACTCGTGCCTCTCCCATCGAGCTGCTGTGGAAAACTCATGCTTGTTTTTAAATGTTCCTACTTTTTGTCATGTCATTCTTGCTGCCTAAAGCAGAATTCTGCCCCACCAACACCCAGAGATCTGCTACAGAACTCTGAGGGCCACAGTTTTGTCTGTCTTGTTCCAGTTATGTTCCTATGACCCATCTCAACACCTAGAAATTAAACAAGTGCCTAGGAATACAGCTGAATGAGCAAATGAGCAAAAAGCAAGAACCAGGGAGAGTGAATGAATCCTTGGAAGTCAGTGCCTTCACCCCGAGCCCTTGGGAGCCTGAAGAGAATGCCACAGTCCTTCTTCCATGACCTGGAGCACACCAGTCCCCCTCACCATCACCCTCATCATTCTCACAGCATTGTGTACCACTCTTTCTTCTTGGGCACATAGTCTGGGTCACACTTTCCTATGACCAGCACATAATTGCCGTGCAACAGATAAGCAAATAACTTAATTTTAGGGTTCTATTTGACCATCCACATTTCCTATGCCTTCTCATCTCTTTCTACCTCTTTGCCTGATTTGCTGCTTTTCATCCTATCTTTCCTAAACCTTCAGAAAATTCCAGATCGCACTTCTTCACCATAGTCTGAAATGCTCTCCCCACACATTTTCCCTGATTACTCAAATCCTAAACTCCTCAGAGCTAACAAAAACCATCTTCTAACCCTCCTCAACCTTCAGGAGCATCCCTCCTGGGGTTCCCAAGTTCACACATGTCTTCTTGACAATGATACAAAAAACTTCATTTCTGAACACCGAATGAGTCTTGGGTGCTTTATATAGTACAAACTAAGCACACCTTGTTTTCTCTTTATTGTAATTCACAAATTTCACAAGTTAGAGGTGTGTAGTGACACTGCATTAAGCAAGGCGACTGAACCTGTTTTTCCAACAGCATGCCCTCACTTCACTTATTTCTGTGTCACATTTTGGTGATTATCACATAATTTCAAATTTTCATTATTATTATATCTATTATGGGATTCTGTGATCAGTAACCTTTACTGTGACTATTGTATTGTTTGGGGGTACCATGAACTATGCCCGTATATAGATCAGACAATTAAATTCTCAGATTCATTCTAAAAAAATTACTATATATCTCCTTGCTGAATATCACTACGGTCACGTTTGAGGTCCTTCCCTTGGGAAACTATGCACTGATGCCAATGCCTAGTCCACCCTTCAAAGCAATTTTGGAACTGTTTTTCTGAATTGGCCACCAGAGCTGTCATCCTACAGAGGTCTGAAAATGAAGTTCTCAAACTCATCCTATATAAAGTGTTACATACCTCATTGCTGAAAATCACAACAGTCACCTTTAAACTACTCCCCTGGGGCATCTGGTGTCTCTGGTGATATTCGGCAATGAGGTATGTAGCCCTTTTTTTTTTTTTAATTGTTGGGGAGCCATTGAGGGTACACAGAACCAGGTTACATTGATTGCTTTTGTTAGATAAGGACCCTCTTACAATTAGAGAACTTCTTTGAAAGACTGCCAATTAACTGATGAATGTTGACTGTGTTCTGACTGTTCTGCCCTCAGTCACTACCCATCTCCATCCCTCTGTTTGGGCCACAGAGATTCAGCCACATACTATATTCATACCTACAATGGTCTTTAAGAGTTCAAGTAAAAGAAAAAGTTTCATGTGTTTCACTGTAAATTAAATAACTAGAAATGTGTAAGCTGAGTGAGAAAAGTATGTGGAAGGTAGAGATAGGCCAAAAACTCAGCCTCTTTGACAGTTAGATAAGTTCTGAATGCAAAGGAAAAATTTTTAAGTTTTACATCAAAAGTGCTACACCAGTGAACACACAAATGATGAAAAAGAAAACAGCATTGTTACTGATATAGAGAAGATTTTAATGGTCTAGATAAAAAAATCAAACCAACCACAATATTTACTTAAGCCACAGCCTAATCTAGTCCTGACTTTTTTTAATTCTAAGAGGGATGAGAAAGATGAAGAAACTGCAAAAGAAAAGTTTGACACTAGTAGAAGTTTGTTCGTGAACCTAAAGAAGTCATCTCCATGATACAGAATTGCAAAGTGATACAGGAAGTGCGCTGCAGCATTTCCAGAAGATGTAGCTAAGGTCATTGATGGACGAGGTGGCTACACTAAACAATAGATTTTCAATGGAGATAAAACACCCTTCTTTCAGAGGACCATGCCATCTAGGACTTTCATAGCTAGGGAAGAATAATCAATGCCTGCCTTCAAAACTTCAAAGGATAAGTAGACTCCAGTACAGGCTCATGCAGCTGGTGATTTCAAGTTGGAATCAGCACTCACTTACCAGGGATCTTAATAATTATGCTAAATCTACTCTAGAAATTAAACAATGAAACCTGCATGATAGCACATCCTTTTCCATACATATTTTTTAATTTCAGAATATTAGGAGACTACAAATGCTTTTGTATGGTTAGAGTCAAAGTTATAAGTGTGCTTTTCACCTGGAAAGTGTAAATTTACCCCTCCCTCCAACCCCCTCCCACTTGCTTGAGTTCTGATGCGTGTTATGGAAACAGCACATCTATTTACAGCATGGTTTACTAAATATTTTAAGCTCATGTTTGAGACTTGCAGCTTGGATAAATGTGATTTCATGCAAAATGTAACTGCTCATTGACAGTTACACCTAGTCACCCAAGAGCTCTGATGGCAATTTACAAGGAGAGTGATGTCGTTATCATGTCTGCTAACACATCTAACAGAGTGTCCCAGAGGTTGCCGAGAAAGTTGCCTTATTACTTCAATAACCCAAGATGTTTTATTACTTAATATATATGTGCATTAAGTGCATTTTCTATCTTAGGGAACACAAACCTGGATCCTGATCGACAATTTTACAATTATCAAAGATTCCCTGAACAGGCCTCTGCATAATTAGGATTATTATGTGAGGACATTTTTGCCCATCTATGGTGATGGATATCACAAAATTACGCACAGATCTTTTTTTTTTTTCCTCTTCAACATTCATTAGTGTTTGTGTACCTAATGTGTGGCCCAAGACAACTCTTTCTCCAACGTGGCCCAGAGAAAACAAAAGGTTTGACACCCCTGAAGTAATCTCAACTTTCAAATACTATGATTTAAGACATATATTCATATTTCATAAGGCTCTATCTGCCACAGATAGTGATTCCTCTGATGAATCCAGGCAAAGTACACTGAAAACCTGGAAAAGATTCACCATTCTAGATGCCATTCAGAACATTAGTGAATCATGAGAGGAGGCAAAAATATCAACTTTAATAGGACTGTGGAAGAAGTTGATTCCAGCTCTCCTGGATAATTTTGATGGGTTCAAGAAGACCTCAGTGAAAAAAAGAACTGAAGATGTGGTAGAAATCATGATAAAACTAGAATTGGAAGTGAAAACTGAAGATGGGATTAAATTGCTATAATCTCATGACAAAACTTAAATAGAGAAGGAGTTGTTCTTATGGATGAGCAAAGACAGTGGTTTCTTGAGATGGAATCTACACTGGTAAAGAGGCTGTGAACATTATTGAAATGACAACAAAGGATTTTTACGTCAATTTAGTTAATAAAGCAGCAGCAGGATTTGGCAGGATTGATTCTAATTTTAAAAGAAATTCTATTGTGGGTAAATTTCTGTCAAACAGAATTGCATACTACAGGGAAATCCTTGGTGAAAGGAAGAGTAGATCAGTGCTGCAAATTTCATTATTGTTTTATTAAAGATATTGCCATGGCAAACCCAGCCTTCAGCAACCACCACCCTTATCAGTCAGCAACCATCCATATCAAGGCGTGACCCTCCAATTGCAAAAATATGAGGACTCACCGAGGCTCAAATGATCATTAGCATTTTTTAGCAAGAGGGTATTTTAAATTATATTTTTAGCCATAATGCTATTTGCACACTTAACAGACTGTGGTGTAAACATAATTTTTATATGCACTGGGAAACAAAAGTAATGTGTGTGACTTGCATTATTATAATATTTGACTTACTGCAGTGGTCTGGAATCAAATCCACAATATCTCAAGTTTTACCTGAATACACATTTTTATAATGTCCCACACACAATTTGGAAAGACCAAATACTGAGGCAAAAACAGGCTGAATACCTGTCTTAAAGTTGGGCAACTGGTAAATGATAGAACTAGTGTTTGAACTTGGCCGTTGTTCAGTCATTTATTCATCCATTCATTTATTCATTGAACAAACATTTATGGCATGCCTATGAGGCATTATTTCCAGACTTCGACATTTTGTGGTTATCATTCATTTGACAAAGATAAGCAATTCTATTTCAGAGGAAATAAAAGCAGACAAAGGAGAGAAACCAGAAGGGATTACAGAATAATTGACTCAAATCTAAAGAAGGTGGGGAGGAGGGGAAGACCAGTTTCAGTTTCAGGTGAGATCTCAGAAAGGAGAAAAGTTATGAGGGAATAACTTCCCTCCTTCAGGGCTCCAGGTTGAATGTATTCCCTGAACTTAGGAACGAGTGCTGAGACTTGTTTTATTGGTATGTACAAAAGTAGGTTTTAAAGGATCAGCGATTTGCAGATTCCACCTGGATGTGTCATACACTTCTCTCATTCATCACATCTAAGCAAGCGGGGAAAGCAGAGGCATTGACTTTGAAAGCCTAGATATTTTGAAAGGGGTGATTTGGATTTCACTGATTTTTTTTTTTTCCAGAGCTTAGGCAGCAGCAGTTTTCTGGACAATGCTTTCTCTCTCTCTCATCTTCCAGGCCTGGTTAGGTGTTTGTCAATTAATCCTTGCAGCTATGCTCAATCAGATTTATTGCGTAACAAAGATCACCTGCTTTTGGAATTGACTACCTTTTTATTTACTTTTGTGATTAATTTAAAATTTCAAAATATTAATTAAAGGGTACAAGCATTTTTGTTCAGTATAATGCTGGAGTCTGGACTTTGGGCAAGCCATCACGAGAATAGTGTTCATTGTAACAAGTAAAATTTCATCCCACACCCACCCTTCTGCTCTCCCCCTTTCTTGGTTTCTTGTGTCCTTTATATTATTTTGTGTCCATGTGTATTCATTTCTCAGCTTCCACTTATTAGTAAGAACACATGTTTGGCTTTCCATTCCTGAAATATTTCACTTAGCAAATGCCATTATTTTGGTCCTTTTTCATGGCTCAGTACTACTCCATGGAATCCCCTTTTTAACAATAAGTCCTCATCCATAGGCAGCCAACTCTGGAAAGACAGAGGCTGCATTGCTCACTCCTCATGTGTCCAGTGCCAAGCCTGGCGCCTAGCAGGATGCTAAGTGGAGCTTGTGAGAAACAAGGGAAGGAGGAGGAGAGAGGAAAAAGAGAGGGAAAGAAACAGAAACAGGGTATGTTATAGGATGTTATTAATGGAATACATTTAAATCAAGAATTCTGAGCTCAAGTTCCAGTCCTGACCTTGCTGGGTCGATCACTCAAACTCTCAGAGCCTCAGGGTCTTATTCCTGAGAAGAGAAATGAAGATGCCTACTTCATCAGATCATTCAGAGTTAAGCTAACGTGTCGTGCAATATTTTGTAAATGTGCCCTACTGCTTAAAACAAAACGTGCTGGTCTAATATGAAAGGAAATGCTTTTCCAGGCTTCAAAAAAATTCTTTTAAAAGTTGAAATTTCCATCAGGATGTTTCTGGCTTCCTTTTCAAGACATTTCAGTAGTTGACCAGTAAAGCAAGGTTTGATATTTAAATAATAGATGCTGGGTCATGGAGACAAAGATTCCAACCTACCATTGTCAACAGCAATAGTGATTGTACTTGACAGTGACAGAATTGCATCACTTCTGCCAACATTCATTGAGCATTTCTTGAGTGTGGGGCATTTTTAAACATACTAAGAAAAAACAGGCAGCAAAGATAGTTAAGATTCACCTCCTCCCAGAACAACCTGCAGTCCACTTTGCTTCCCTAAGTTTCTGCTTCTCTGTCTACAAACTAAGGGCTTGGATGAGATGTCTCAAAGACACACTCTACCATGACCTTTTGCATTTCTCATTTTTCTCATTCCAGGGTCCAAAGGGTAATTATGGTTACTTTTTTCTGGATGATTCTTCTGGGAAAAAACTGTATGCAATTCTAGCTAGGCAAGCCACCAAACCTGAAGATAATAGCAAAACATCTATTTGTGTCCCAGGACTCCCAAATTGATGTCCCCCCCAAACAATGGTATCTATAAAATTTACAAATCACTCTCTAATACATTCACTTGCTTGATTCTCACCAAAATTCTGTGAGGTAGTATATTAGTCCCATGTTAAAAAAGAGATAATTGAGTCTTAATAGGCCTAAACATTTTACCCAAATCACAAGAAAGGAATTAGCAGGGCCAGAATATGAAACCAGATTTTCTCTTCCTAAACAGAATTTTTTAACCCCTCCTCCCTGCAAGAGCTTGTATGACCAAGTGATCGAGAAGCCCTGGCTCAGGGAAGATGAATTTAACTAAAGAAGCCAATACAAACTTTCCTAAATTCCTCAGTTCCCTCTCAGGCACTAAAGAGCCTCTGAATGGGTTAAGTCCTCCCTGGCTCAGTCCCAACAGACATTAAATTCACCTGTGGTTGCTCTGAAATAAATCAGTGTCCTTTTCTGCTGCTGCTGTTGTCTGGAAATAATGCAAATGCAATGGGTCTGCACTGACTTTGTGCTTCCCTGGAAGGATACACATAATAAATTGTCCCTTAATACTGTTAAAGAGACATTTTCCTCTTACTCAGGAACTTTTGAGGTTGCACTGAGCTACACACCCAGCAAGGAGGAGGACATGTGTCTTGTCACTGGGCCCAGCTATTCATGTGGCCTCTCATTGCTTCAAGGCTCACTGCCTTGCTGAGTTCAAGGATGCATTTCCAGGCCTTCATGTCCAGTCACAGAACCTAGGTAAACCTAGGTTCGTTTCATCATTTGTGATTTGAATTTATCTTCTTCATCTATGGGTTTATTCATTCTGGATGCCTAGAAGCTGAGGGGAACTGGTGCTCCTGGTGTGTGCCATTCATCATTTGGAAGAATGCCAAGCTATTTCCGCAGAGGACAGAAGGCATTGGTCTCCCCTGCAGGAAGCCACTGCTGCTCCTTAATTGTTTGCTAGAAGAAGAATCAAGGGTAAAATTTAAAGTAAGTGGCTGGCCAAGTTGCACTAATTCATCAAAGTATGTTTCGAGTCAGTAGTCAGAGCATGAGGCAGCCCCTGGCGCCACCACCTTCCATGAGAGTAGAAAAGCCAGCAGACCTCCGAGCAGATGAAATCATTAGGAGGGTTCAGCAGTGCTTGAAAAGCAAAGAGAAGGGAGGCGGGGATTTCTATGTGTGCTCCCTGTGCCACATGGGAAACACCAGTTGTCTGTGACCTAGTTATCTGAGAAAGGGAAAAGGCAAGAGAACCCACAAAACTGTTGACTTCATGGGAACCCCATTTTCCAGGGCACCCTGGCCATTGAGAAAACAATTAGCATCTCCTTTTTGAACTCTATTCATTTTGCTTAGAGACTTTTGGTGGTAATAAAGATAAATCCATTTAAGGTAGCCTAAGAAAATAGGGCTTTTCAGCAATAGACTATGAACAGGAAATAAAACTGAAATTCGCAAGAAAGTAGAAATGAAAACTGGAAAACTTTTAGAAAATCTTATGCATCTCACCTCCCCAAACCATCACTCTCCTGCTATCACATTAACTCTCTTATTACATGGCCCTTTGTCTGTACAATGCTTCAGTCTCCTTCTTCTCTATGTAAATCACTCCTCTTGCTTTTAAAGCATGCAGCCAGTTGTTTGGTCCTTAAATATTTATTGAATCCCACCATGTGGCTGGCATTGTTCAAGATGCCAGGGATACAGCAATGAACAAAAGAGACCAAATCCCTGCCCTTGTGGAATGTGCATTATAGTGAGGCAGCTAGACAGTAAACAAGATAAATAAGTAAAAGCTATAGTGTGTTAGAGAATAGTGAATGCTTAGGAGAAAAAAATCAAGGAAAGGAAGTGAAATATTGGGAAGGGGTAGTGTAAATCTTGAATAGAACAGTTACAGAAGACACCACTGAGAAGGTCATTTCTGAGTAAAACCTGAAGGAAGGGAACTAGCCTTGCAGTTGGCTACAGGGGAGCATGCTGGACAGAGCCAGCAGCAGTTGCAAAGAGCCTGCAGTGGTTCAAGAAGCAGCAGGGAGGACAGTGGGTGGAAGACCAGTGAGGGGGATGAGCTAGAGGTGAAGCAAGAGGTGAAGTCATAGATCCCAGGGGAACATATCAGAAAGGGCTTTGCAGGTTGTAACGAGGATTTGGGCTTTTACTCTGGGTGAGATGCGAAGATGCCAAAAGGCCACCTTGAGCTGAATTTCCATACACCCCACCACCACCAATTCAGTAGTTGCCATAATGCTAACGTATCACAAAGTCAAACTCTCTTAGTCACCAAAAGAGGGAATTCAGAGGGAGGAGCCAAGATGGTGGTCTGTAGCCAGCTTTCTGCA
The DNA here is from genome assembly GCA_963573935.1 of Arctocebus calabarensis. Lineage (NCBI taxonomy): Eukaryota > Metazoa > Chordata > Mammalia > Primates > Lorisidae > Arctocebus > Arctocebus calabarensis. The sequence continues at coordinate 13,306 of CAUYON010186449.1, forward strand.
GACACTCCTGTCCAGAAGGAGAGTTAAAGGACAGAAATTTAGCAAGAAAGCCAACGGTTTGGAGCTGAGTCAAGACACAAGGTCGAGGAACGCACATCAAC
>CAUYON010186456.1:0-13866 GCA_963573935.1 Arctocebus calabarensis
GTCCCAGCTACTTGGGAGGCGGAGGCAGGAGACTCGCTTGAGCCCAGGAATTGGAGGTTGCTGTGAGCTGTGATGCCACAGCACTCTATTCAGGGTGACAGCTTGAGGCTCTGTCTCAAGAAAAAAAGAAAATCTATAGTAGCCTGTAAACCAGGGAGAAAGCCAGGCCATATGCTGGGACCTTGAGGTGAAATGCAATGTGTGGTAGAAACAGTTGAGTGGGGAACAGGCCTGGAGATGTGCTAAAGGGAGATGGCTCCTGCTGACTCACAGGAGTTGATCATTGTGAAATGGCTGTTAAACCACTAGTAGTTTGAAACTGGCAGTGGTGGGAATATTTACACCATGGTTGTAGGCAAAAGCTACAAAATAGGGATTTTTTTTTTTTCCGTGCTGACTATTAAACATTTGTTTAAGTAATTACTCCGTAGTCACCAAATAAGAAACAAATCTTTGAAAGTGGAAGGGAGCAGGGACAGAAGTGGTTTGTGCCCCAGTTGTCCGCCTGGGACGTTTTGGTGAGGTCTGGCCAACTCCCACCTCTAGTCTGTGCAGCTGTGCTATTCTTGCTCCCAGGATAGCCCATGCTTGGCAGGCTAGAAGTGCCAAGGACCTTACAATCCTTCAGAACTAACTGTCAACAAATGACTTTCTTGGGAATTATTGTATATAATGCCCCCAGTTTCCTTGGGTGGGGTAATTCCAGTTTCCCACAAAGGCTTCTGATGCCTGCTGAGGTAGCTGGCTTAATCACAAGCACTTTGACCCTTGAAAGTCATTAGTAGCTTCCATTCACGGTTTTCTTTTCTTTCTTTCTTTCTTTTTTTCTTTCTTTCTTTCTTTCTTTCTTTCTTTCTTTCTTTCTTTCTTTCTTTCTTTCTTTCTCTCTCTCTCTCTCTCTCTCTCTCTCTCTCTCTCTCTCTCTCTCTTTCTATCTCATTCTCTCTCTCTCTCTCTTTCTATCTCATTCTTTTTTTTGCCCTTGGTAGAATGAGAGTGCCGTGAGTTACAGCTCACAGCAACCTCAAACTCTTGGGCTCAAGCAATCATCTTGCCTCAGCCTCCCAAGTTGCTGGGACTACAGTCACCCACCACAATGCCCAGTTATTTTTAGAGATGGGGTCTCACTCTTGCTTAGGCTGGTGAACCTGTGAGTTCAAGTAATCCACCCGCCTCAGCCTCCCAGAGTGCTAGGATTACAGGCGTGAGCCATCATGTCCAACCTCATACATGTTTTCCTAAACATAATTTTTGCTTGATTATTCTTGTTATGCAAAAATAGACCCAGCACTTGTGGCTCAGTGGGTAGGGCACCAGCCCCATATACCAAGGGTGGTGGGTTCGAATCCGGGCCCCGGCCAAACTGCAACAAAAAAATAGCCAGGCATTGTGGTGGGCGCCTGTAGTCCCAGCTACTTGGGAGACTGAGGCAGGAGAATCACCTAAGCTCAGGAGTTGGAGGTTGCTGTGAGCTATGATGCCAAAGCACTCTACTGAGGGCAATGAAGTGAAACTCTGTCTCTAAAAAAGAAAAAAAAAAAGTGTATATATATATATATATATATATATATATATATATATATACTCATTAAAGTTCTAAAAAATAAAAAGAAACTATCATAGTTTGGTCTCTGATTCTTTTTTAGTATTTGTAGGTGAGTGCATATTTAAAGTATCTCACTTTCTTACTTTCTCTCCTCCAGGCTCACTTGCACTTCCCATAAGACCTGTAGCACCTGAGTGCTTATCTCAGGGTCTGCTTTTGGGGGAGCCCAAGCACATCCCCAGTAGGACTCCATGAAACTGGCAACCTCAAAGCAGCAGGAGGCAGGGAAGCAAATGCCACCAGGTGTCACTGGGGACTAACAATGACACCAGGTGTGATTGCCCCTGGGAGGGGAAAGAGGGCTGACCCATGGCGCTGCTGGCTGTGGCCCCATCTCCTGCCTTCCCGCATGGATGTTGGAATGAGATCTGGGTTGTTTGGGGGATCTGGCTAACTTTGGGCTGAGAAAGCAGAAAATCCCTGGGGCATAGCAGTAAAACCATCATCACACAGTGTCACTCCTTGGTTGGGTCCCTCAGGTAACAAGGCCTCCAAGAAAGCACAGCAAAAGGCCAGTGAATCCAGCCTGAACAGAGACTGGCAGGGCATCACACAGAGAGCATACGGCCAGTCCTCACTCCAGCACAGAAACATCGCAGCACTCACGGATGGGCTTCGGGTTGATAGAAAGAGGTCACACTTGAGGAGTAAATATCCATGCCCCTAAATGCATAGTTGTCTTTCAAGAAATAAGAGAGAAACTTAAAACAGATTTCTCAAATATGGCCCATGGAAAGCCAGCTGCTGGAGGTGGTAATAGGTATGGAGGAGAGAAGGCTGCATGTCGGAAGCACTGATTCAGCAGAGGTGAATCCTTTTCCTTAGGAGTCTCAGGTCTGTGCTGATGGGCGCTGTGACTCTGCAGGAGAAGGTGCAGCCTGCCCATTCCCAGGACAACTTGTAGGACTCGTATTCCAAGGAATGCCAGCTTGGAAAAATAAGCTTCATTTAATAAATACCCACAAGCAGGAAAGAGATTGAATTTAAACACCTGTAAGAAAGTACCTGAAACTACTGAAAGTCTAAGGTCGCCGGGAGCACTTCAGGTTGCACTAACAATCATTTTGCAGGCCCCATTATCCATCCACCAGACAATAAAAATGGAAAGCGAGAACAAAAAGATACATGACAAAAAATAAATAAATAAAATCGCTTGGAAATGTAACCCTGAATAACTTGAGTCACGGAAGGGAATGACACTGCGTTATGGGCCGTACAGAACATACTGACCATCGAAACCCCTATAGCAAAACTTTGGGACTGTAACCAAAACACTGCCTGAGTGCTAAACGTTTTTGTTACTGAAACGAGGAAGACAAAGTAAATTAAGCATCCCCCTCAAGAAGCTAGAAAATAAGCAACAAGACTAACCTAGGGAGGGAAGGAGAAGTAAAGGTAAGAACTAATGAAATGAAAACACGAAAGTCCACATCAGTGAGAAATCTAGGACTGAAGTTTCTCGTAAAAAGCTGTAAGATCGGGCGGTGCCTGTGGCCCCATATACCGAGGGTGGTGGGTTCAAACTGGGCCCTGGCCAAATTGCAACAAAAAAATAGCCTGGCGTTGTGGGGGCGCCTGTAGTCCCAGCTACTCTGGAGGCTGAGGCAAGGGAATCACCTAAGCCCAGGAGTTGGAGGTTGCTGTGAGCTGTGTGACACCACGGCACTCTACTGAGGGTGATAAAGTGAGACTCTGTCTCTACAAAAAAAAGAAAAAGCCATTAGCTCGGCAGTGCCTGTAGCTCAGTGGGTAGAGCGCCGGCTATATACACCTTGGCTGCTAGGTGCGACCTCGGCCAGGGCCAGCTAAAACAACAATGACAACTGCAACAACAATAAAAAAATAGCTGGGTGTTGTGGCCGGCGCCTCTGGTCTCAGCTGCTTGGGAGGCTGAGGCAAGAGAATCATTTAAGCCCAAGAATTTGAGATTGCCGTGAGCTATGATGCTACAGCACTCTACTCAGGGTGACAGCTTGAGACTTCTCTGTCTCACACACACACACACAAGCCGTAAGATCCCTGTACTTGTGGAAGCCCAGTGAAGAGAGAGAACACGAAACTCAGCATTAGCAAAGTAAAGGAAATGTAACCACAGATGCAGAGGAGAGTTTTCGAATTAGGAGAGAATACTACATTCATGGAGTATGCTAGTCAGTTTGGAGAGTTCAGTGGAGAATGTGTGTGTCTTAGTCTGCCTGGGCTGCCAAAACACCCCAGCCTGGGCAGTTTCGACAACAGAAATATATACCTCACAGTTCTGGAGGCTGGAAGTCCAAGGTCAAAGAGCCAGCAGGCTAGGTTTTGGTAAAGTCTCTCTGTCTGCCTTCTCCCTGTGCTCTCGAAAGGCTTTTCCTCTGTTCATGAGAAGAGAAATTGTTCTGGTGTCTCTTCCCATTCTTACAAGAACCCTTGTCCTATCAGATCAAGGCCCACCCTGACGTCATTTAATGTCCTTCAAGACCCTGTCTCTAAAAATAGTCACATTGAGGGCTAGGGCTGAGACACATGAAGGTGCGAGGGACGTAATTCCGTTCACAACAACATACTTTTCTAGAGACATGGGAATTGCAGCTGGGCACGGGAGCTCATGCCTGTAATCCTAGCACTTCAGGAGGCCAAAGTGGGTGGATTGCTTGAGCTCAGAGACCAGCCAGAACAACAGAGAGACTCCATCACTACTAAAAATAGAAAACTTAGCCTGGTGTTGTGGTGAGCACTTATAGTCTCAGCTACTCAGGAGGCTGAGGCAAGAAATTGCTTAAGCCCAAGAGTTTGAGGTTGCTGTGAGCTATGACACCACAACACTCTACTGAGGGCAACAGAGTCAGACTCTGTCTCAAAAAAAGAAAAAGAAAAAGAAAAATGGGAACTGACAAAATAAGTAGAAAACCATGAATTCTACTTTAAAACTGATATAGGCTAGGTATGGTGGCTCATGGCTTTAGTCCAAGAAGTTTGGGAGGCCAAAGTGGGAGAATTTGAGGCCACAAGTTCAAGACCAGCCTGGACATCATAGTGAGACCTTCTCTCTACAAAAAGTTAAAAATAAAAAGCTGGGTGTGTGGCACATGTTGGAGTCCCACCTCATGAGGAAGCTGAATCAGGAGGATCTCTAGAGCCCAGGAATTCAAGGCTTTAGTGAGCTATGATCAAGCCACTGCACTCTAGCCTGGGCAATAGAGCAAGATCCTGACTCAATAAATTAATAGATAGATAGATAGATAAATAAATAAATAAATAAATAAATAAATAAATAAATAAATAAAATGACATAGAACTATTTCCAAAAAGCATGTGAGTCAGGCTCGGTGCCTGTGGCTCAGCTGGCTAAGGCGCCAGCCACGTACACCTGAGCTGGCGGGTTCAAATCCAGCCCGGGGCCCACCAAACAACGACGGCTGCATCCAAAAAATGGCCAGATGTTGTGGCGGGCGCCTGTAGTCCCAGCTACTTGGGAGGCGGAGGCAAGAGACTCGCTTGAGCCTGGGAATTGGAGGTTGCTGTGAGCTGTGATGCCACAGCACTCTATCCAGGGTAAAGCTTGAGGCTCTGTCTCAAAAAAAAGCATGTGAGTCAGAGAGTTTAGTACACAAGTTCTTTCAGTCTTCAAAAGAATATTTCTAGGCTATTTAAGCATCCAGAAAACAAAAAAAGAATATGCATTCCAATTCCTTTTACAAATCTGGCAAAGCTGTGACATGTAACCTGATAGAGATAACCAAACTTCACCCAGTTGGGCACTTTGAGAGGATTCAAAATACAGCCCTTAAATCAAAGAGGCCAGCAGGAGCCCGGACAGCTGAGACCGGGGGATCCCTGAGCAAGGAGCAGCCCAAGAGACAGGCAGTGTTGGGCAGTCCTGGGCCAGAGCCCAAGGCTCATGGGGACTACCTGCACTTTTCACACCTGTCTTCTAGGTTAGACAGGGAACCAGAAATGGAATAGCCACCCTGTCCCTACCACCTCATATGCACAGTAAGACTTATGCCTATGTAGACAGCCTTCCATCCTGGAGGATGTTAGTGTGGTGGAGGGCTCAATATTGATGATAACTGCCACGGGATAGGAGGAAAGATGGTCAGCCTAGGGTAAAATCTGTGGATTGAAGTGTCTGAGCAGGTAGCGTACTCCCTGTTGCTGTATAACCATCCTCAAGGAATGCTCTGGAGGGGGTGATGGCTTGGGGGAGAAGCTGACCTTGATAACATCAGACTCTCTCTGATCAAAAGAATTTGGACCTAATGCTGTGGCTCATGTCTGTAATCCTAGCACTCTGGGAGGCACAGGCAGGTGGATGGCTTGAGCTCAGGAATTAGAGGCCAGCCTGAGCAAGAGCTGAGGGCCCATCTCTACTAAAAATAGAAAAACTAGCCAAGCGTGGTTTAGCTGAGCATGGTGGTGCATGCCTATAGACCCGGCTACTCAGAAGGCTGAGGCAAGAGGATTGCTCAAACCCTAGAGTTTGAGATTGCTGTGAGCTATGCTGCCATAGCACCCTACCCAGGGTGACAGAGTGAGATTCTATCTTAAAAAAAAAAAAAAAAAAGAATTCAGACTCCTAATGACTAATCTCCCAATGGCTTTATCCCACCTCATAATGGTAGTTGATGACTTGGCTAAACAGAACACATGATTTTTCATTTTTAGAAAACACTGTTTCCACACACTCTCTGTCCTTCTCTCTGCACCTGTATGACCATCTGCTGGCAGTGTCTCTCAGGCCGGAGATTAGCATGGGAGGGGAGTGAGAGAAAGGCAGGTCTTGCAGTATTGGTCACATTCATGCAGACGGGCCTGAAAAAACACTGCACAGACAGGTGTGTGTGCCTCCCTCGTGCCCCTCGGGTTACCATGGTGAGCAACGTCTCAGGGCCCAGGCTCAGAGCAGATGCCAGGAGAAGGCTGCAGGCTTGAGCACCATTCAAAACATCAGTGGAAACACAAACCAGCCTTCCCTCTCTCCATGATAGATTGAATCTTGGTCTGCAGCACTAATAGGTGCTTGGCCACAAAGAAACCTGCAACAGCTAATGCCTTCTCCTTATTAGGTGGGTTTCAGTGATGAAGTGGTGTCCACTGTCACCCCCATGTGCAGACTGTTGTAACTGTCACCACCCATAAGAAAAACATGGATCCCACTTCAGGCTCAAATCAGGTGGTGATTTATTACACCTGCACAGGCGGGTCACTGCTCCAAAGGGCAAACGAACCCGAGGAGAAAAGCAGACAGCCTTTTATACCCTTTTTCATTGCTATGTGGCAAGTGAAAACAGAAGCAAAACATAGAGGTTAGCTGGGGGTGGGGTTACAGTCAGGTAGTTGGCTCAGGGGGCTGCTGTGTGGTAATTGGCACGGGAACAGCTTGGAAAGCTCAGTAGCTTGGGAAACTTGGTAACCTGGGAAAATCTGAAGTTTTTACTATTGTTTTAACTAGCTAGAGAGTCAAGGGAACTGGGAGAACTTCATTGTTTTCTGAAACCTGTTCTGGGAGTTAACTCAAGGGGGACAGGGGGGTTGAGACGTGCGGGGACCAAGGCTGAGACAGACTCGGGTCTTTTGGGGGGCTGTTGGCTTATAACGAGACTTGCAGAGGCCTTAAGTCATGAGCCCCCAAAAGGCTGTGGCACTGGGGGTTAAAAAGGCACTGTCAGGGCAGCACCTGTGGCTCAAAGGAGTAGTCGCCAGCCCCATATGCCGGAGGTGTTGGGTTCAAGCCCAGCCCTGGCCAAAAAGCGCAAAAAAAAAAAAAAGGCACTGTCAGGACCATGCCTGGGGGGGTGTAAGAGATGCTGCTGACTCCCCTGTTAACTCCTAGTCAGGCCAGTAACACAGCTCCTCCAATGCTGGATTGCAGGCTTAGAGAAAATGGGCACTCTGTCACCCACACCCACGTGGTATGGAAATTACAATTTACCAAGGTTACCCTCTCAGCAGAGCAGACCAGAAGCTCCCCCTGGGGTGAGTGGGGTAGGGTAGAGGGAGCAGGATCTCAGGGTCCCACACCTCACAGGAGACAGCTTGGTTGGAGGCATTGGTATTCCACCAGTCTGGGGTAACATCCAGATATCAGGATCCCCAGAAGCCCTGACTGAGCACTGACTAAGCTGCTGATCCCCAACTCAAGAGCTAGGACTTTGAGTTTTCTTCCTTGAGGAGAAGGGAATAACTTCTGAATGTGTGGTGAAAAGGAAAATAGACACTGGGGACAGAAGGGCAGACTGCAGAAATCCTTAGGATGCAACAAAGTTCCCAGGCTTGTGGGAGGACCGTACCTCCTTGATCCTTGGAGTGAGGTGTAGCCACAGCAGCTGCTTTGGGCAATGACTTGTCACAGAAGTGATGTTTATTATTACATGTTGGAAGCCTTAGGAGCCAGTCCATGATTCACCACCTCTCCTGCCTCCTTCCAGAAGGAAGCAAGTATTGCTATGGAGACGCCATCAAACTGGGTCTCACACATCACATGAGCAGATCCCCCACCAGCAACCTACTTTGGACAAGAAATGGGAGTGGCACATGAACTTTTCTTGTATTAAGCCCTGAAGTTTGGGTGCTGGATGTTACTGCAGCCTAACCTTGCCTATCCTGACTGGTATACCCAGAATAATTAAATGGCTTGGTCATAAAAGCTGCCTTTTCTAGACTCCTCTGTCTAATATTTTGTCTAAACCTGGGCTCCCCTTACAATTTCTATGACACCAGTGAGTGTCACACATCATTTGATAGGAATGAGAAAACTCACATATGCAAAACTAGCATGAAGAAAACTACAAAATGTACTTGAAAAGACAACATAAATAAAGCTTAGTAAATACAAGGCACCACACATATACATGTGCCCTCTGCGCATGGTTACACAGCTGGCAAGTGGTGGGAAAAAAAAGATCTGAATACAGTTGGCTTTCTTAATTACCAATAAAATTCAACAAGAATAGGATAAACAAACATTTTCTGTAATAGGAGAGACAGAAGATATTTGAGGCTTTGAGGGCCATCTGGATTCTGTTACAACTATAGCCAGTCCCTAGGTTATGAGCAAAATAGGCTCTGTAAGTGTGTTCTTAAGTTGAATTTGTATGTAAGTTGGAACAGGTACATTTACCTATTACCTGTAATAGCATCTATTCATAAGTACAAGTTGTACCTTAGTCAGATGTTTATAACTTGGGAACTTTCTGTAATAGCCTCCATTCATAAGTGTGATTTGTACATAAGTTGGATGTTTGTACTCAGGGACTGCCTGTACTCAAGTCTAACTTGTAAGCAGGCAATAGATAATATAAAAACAAACAGGTATGGCACTGTTCCAATAAAACTTTATTTACAGGCTCAGTGCCTGTGGCTTAATGGGCTAGGGCACCAGCCACTTACACCTGGGCTGGCAGGTTCATGTCCAGCCCGGGCCCGTCAAACAACAATGGTAGCTGCAACCTAAAAATGGCCAGGCGTTGTGGCCGGCACCTGTAGTCCCAGCTACTTGGGAGGCAGAGGCAGGAAACTTGCTTGAGCCCAGGAATTGGAAGTTGCTGTGAGTTGTGATGCCACAGCACTCTATCCAGGGTGACAGCTTGAGGCTCTGTCTCAAAAAAAAAAAAACAACTTTATTTACAAAAGCAGTCACCTGTTTTAGCAACTGACTGGTTACTGCAAAAGAGAGAGATAGTGAACTAGGACTATAGATCAGAAGAAATCATTCAGAATATAGCACACAAAGAAACAATACAGAAGGGTGTGGGGTATGGTAAGGATTCAGTGAGAAGGTCTAGCATTGGGGGTACAGGAGGGAGAGAGACAGATTATACAGTAGAAGTGATATTTAAAGAGATGATGGCTGAGTATGTTCCAAAACTAATGAAAGATGCAAACCCACAGATCCAAGAGGCTACATGAATAAATAAAAAGGAAGAATAAGGGAGGCTGAAGCAAGAGAATTGCTTAAGCCCAAGAGATGGAGGTTGCTGTGAGCAGTGTGACGCCACGGCACTCTACCCAGGGCGATAAAGTGAGACTCTGTCTCTACAAAAAAAAAAGAAAAAAAAAAAGGAAGAATAAATAAAAAGAAGTCCACAGCTCAACATCATAGTGAAACTAAGTTAAAAAAGAATTCTTCTCCCAACAATAAAAAAAAAAAAATTCTTCAAAACAGACATAGAAAAGAAATAGATTACCTTCCAAAAAAATTAGGTAAGAGAGGGCAGCTGAATTTTTTTTTTTTTAATATATATAAATGAACTCTTGTTGCCTGGCTAGAGTACAATGGCTATTCACAGGTGCAATCATAGTGTGTTTTGGACTCCTGGTCTCAAGCCCAGCCTCAGCCTCCTAAATAGCTAGGACTACAGACACATACTACTACCATATCTGGTTCAGTAGTCAAATTTCAAACTGCAACAGTGGAAGCTTGAAGAATTTGGACTCCGCCCAATGTTTTATTTTTAAAAAAGTATACACCTATACTCTGCAAAAATATCTTTTCAGAATGTGGGTGAAATAAAGACATTTTTAGGCAAACAGAATGAAATGAGTTTGTCAAGAGCTTTTAGAGTTAAATTTCAGGGTGAGTCCCGTGGCTCAGTGAGTAGGGCACCAGCCGCCTATACGGAGAGTGGTGGGTTCAAACCCAGTCCCAGCCAAACTGCAACAACAACAAAAAGATAGCCAGACATTATGGCAGGCACCTGTAGTTCCAGCTACTTGAGAGGCAGAGGAAGAGAATTGCCTAAGCCCAAGAGCTGGAAGTTGCTGTGAGCTGTGACCTGTCTCTAAAAAAAAAAAGAGTTAAACTTCATGCTTGGCGTCCGTAGCACAGTGGTTACAGCACCAGCCACATGTACCGAGGGTGGTGGATTCAAACCTGTCCAGGCCAGCTAAACAATGACAACTGCAAAAAAAAATAGCCGGGCATTGTGGCGGGTGCCTGGGCATTGTAGTCCCAGCTACTTGGGAGGCTAAGGCAAGAGTATGAAGTTGCTGTGAGCTGTGACGCCACAGCACTCTACCAACGCCAACATAGTGAGACTCTGTCTTATAAAAAAAAAAAAAAAGAGCTAAACCTCAAGAGGAAGAGAAGGGATCCGATGTAGTAGGTCTGAGATGCAAAGAGAGAACTAAATATGAGGACAAGGGTAAATAAATATTTAGTGATATAAAATCAAAATGATCTAACATCATAATAAGAGTAATGTCTAGTGGAGATTTTTAAAATCAGGGTTAAGACCAGGCACAATGGCTCACACCTGTAATCCTAACACTCTGGGAGGCGGAGGTGGGTGGATTGCTCGAGCTCAGGAATTTGGGATCAACCTGAACAAGAGTGAGATCCTGTCTGTAAAACTAGCCAGGCATTGTGGCAGGTTCCTGTAGAGGCTGAGCTAAGAGGATTGCTCAAACCCAAGAGTTTGAGGTTGCTGTGAGCTATGATGATGCCATGCACCCTACCCAGGGCAACAGGGTAAGACTCTGTCTCAAAAGAAAAAAAAAAATTAGGTTTTGGCTCAGTGCCTATGGCTCAGTGGGCTAAGGCGCCAGCCATGTATACCTGAGCTGGAGGGTTCGAATCGAGCCCGGGCCTGCCAAACAACAACGACAGCTGCAACCAAAAACAGCTGGGTGTTGTGGCAGGTGCCTGTAGTCCCAACTACTTGGGAGACAGAGGCAGGAGACTCGCTTGACCACAGGAATTGGAGGTTGCTGTGAGCTGTGATGCCACAGCACTCTCTCCAGGGTGACAGCTTGAGGCTCTGTCTCAAAAAAAAAAAAAAAAAAAAAAATTAGGTTTAATATACAGGGAACCAAAACATCAGTCAAGAAAGGAACAAATAAAGAAAGGGAACTTTATTGTCCAGGAAGAGGGTGAAATGTTTATTTATTTAAAAATTTATATCACCTATGGATTTTTTAATTCATAGAGTAACCACTAAATGATTAGGGAATGCACAAAATAGTGGGGGAAAGCTGAAAAATAATTTAAAAGTGTTTATTTAAAATAAAGTTGGTGGGTGGCGCCTGTGGCTCAAAGGGGTAGGGCACTGGTCCGATATACCGGAGGTTGCTGGTTCAAACCCAGCCCAGGCCAAAAACTGCCAAAAAATAATAATAATAATTAATTAAAAAATAAAATAAAGTTGGTGTAAAATTAAACCAAAGAATAGGTTACACAGCACAACATAAGATGGTAGATTTAAACCCAAATATATCAAGAATTATATTAAACATATATGGACAGTTAAAAAACTTAAATGACAACATCCATCCAACCACTTTCCCCAAAGCCACCCACCCCTCCCAAGCAGTGAACAAAAAGAAGCGTTTTCCTGATGACTTCACCTGCCCATTGTGATCTTTCTAACTGCTCCTTGACATCACACAGAATACCCAGGGTCATGGGGCCAACGCATATCTTCTTTACCTCCCTGCATGGCTGCTGTGTTTCTTTGGCTCTTGTATCTGACTCACATGCCATTTGTTAATCCTGTGCCCTGCTTAGCTGCTTTGGACAGATCCTCTTCCCTTTTCTTATCTCCTGCTCAGTGGCCCCAAGGAACAGAACCTCAAGAGAAGACCTTCACCTACAGAGTCTCAAGGGCCAAAGCTGGGCAGAGAAAAGATCCACCCGTCTTACAAAAGGGCTTTCCACGAGAAGAGTTTCGTTTAGCCTGTGGGCAGTGAGACACTCTGCCTCAACAATTTCTCATGGAGTCAGAAGCCATAGAAATTTGCCCTTACAATCCTCACCATCGAATCCCACTCAGCAGGTTCCAGTACCACCTGGCCTCATGCAGGAGAAAGAACCCCAAGAAAGCCAAAAAGATGGCCAGCTGCAAATACAACGCCTGCCACGTGGTCCCCATCAAAGAACTGGAGGAACACGAGGCTGCTTGTGTCAACAGAAGCTCTGTGGAAGAAGAGGGCAGCTTCAGCTCTCTGAAAGTTGGTCTTCCAAGTTCAGAGCAGAAGGACAACTCCCTGAACACCTCCCCCTGGCTTCCCAACCCTGATGACTGGAATGTCAATGGCGCTAATTGCCACCCTATGTTTGTCCTTAAGACTTTTGTTCCCCAAAAGCTTGTTTGTGAGAGTGACACAAGAGAGTCAAACAGAGAGGTGACTGCCCCCAAGAAGATCCTCAGACCAGGAGAGTAAACTGCCAGCTGCAGGAAAGAACAGTCACCTCTTGTGGCATGTAAAGATATACAATGCATTGGAATAAAAGGCATGCAGAGTCAACCACACTGGGGTGTCCTTTTTTCCCCACCTAATCTTTTACTAACAGATTGGTAAATATCCAAAGGCTTACAATATTCTGTTGGCAAAGCCTGGGTAAAACAGGCACTTTCATAACATGGGTGAGAATGTAAATTGGTATAACCTCCACAGAAGGCAATTTGAAAATAGCTACAAAAATTATCAATGTGCCTAGGCTTTGATGGAGTAATCCCACTCATAGGATTTCATTCTGTAAAAATATTTAAACATGAGCCAGGCGAGGTGGCTTACGCCTGCAATCCCAGTACTCTGGGAGGCCTAGACAGGTAGATTACCTGAGCTCATGAGTTTGAGACCAGCCTGAGCCAGAATGAGACCTCGTCTCTAAAAAAATAGCCAGGCACTGTGGTGGGCATCTGTATCCCAGCTACTTGGGAGGCTGAAGCAAGAGAATCACTTAAGCCTAAGAGTTTGAGGTTGCTGTGACTTGTGACGCCACGGCACTCAGGGTGACAAAGTGAGACTCTGTCTCAAAAAAAAAAAAATAGTTAAACATGTGGGGAAATATTTACCCATGTAGAAAATGAGTTGAGTACCAATTATTCATAGCAGCAAAAGGTCTGAAATGAGCTGGGTGTGGTAGCACACACCTGGAGTCCCAGTTACTCTAGAGGGTGAGCCGAGAGGACCACTTCAGTTTCAGTCCAGCCTGGGTAGCATATTGAGATTCTATCCTTTAAAAATATATAGAGAGGCTTGGTGCCTGTGGCTCAGCGGGCTAAGGCGCCAGCCATGTACACCTGAGCTGGCGGGTTCGAATCCAGCCCGGCCCACCAAACAACAATGCCGGCTGCAACCAAAAAATGGCTGGGCGTTGTGGCGGGCACCTGTGGCCCCAGCTACTTGGGAGGCGGAGGCAGGAAACTCGCTTGAGCCCAGGAATTGGAGGTTGCTGTGAGCTGTGATGCCACAGCACTCTATCCAGGGTGACAGCTTGAGGCTCTGTCTCAAAAAGAAAAAATATATATATATGTTAGAAATGGCCTAAATATCCA
>CAUYON010186457.1:0-68700 GCA_963573935.1 Arctocebus calabarensis
TGTGCCTTGGTGTCTCCTTTACTTCACACTTAGGACTAAATGTGGAACCCCCATTTCCTATGCATAGGTCAATTTCATGTGAATTCCTAGGCCTCAATTCCATGAATGGACTGTGTCCATTCATTGATATATTCATTCACTTTGCCCCTGTGGAAGGGACTGTGTTTGTTCACTGATACATGCATTCACCTTGCCCCCGGCGGAAGGGACTGTGTTCATTCGTTTCCTGGCCAAGGAACCCATACACCTATATATACCCCGAGACTAAAAGCCTAAATGGGGAGACGAGGAAAGACCGGGAGAGAAACAGAGAGAGCTTTTCTCTCCCCACTTGAGTTCTCTCTACCAGGAGCTTTAGTGTTTTCTGTATTCCTTTCTGTAAATAAATTCTGACTTACCACTGGAAAAAAAAAAAAAAAGAAGTTAAGCAGTTATGGAGTAAGCAAGAGGCAGACCAAAACACAACACTATTAAAGTGTCCTATTCATACGAGGTGTCTAACAGCCTTAAGAACAGCACAAACACCAGGCCTCTTTTTTCCTGGGGAGTACCGCACTTCTCTTCCACAACAAACAAGCTTACCCGATGTTCTTCCTGCTGTTGTCTCAGAGTCTCATACTCAAGGGCTGGGGCAGGAAGTTGAGAGATGATTCTTTGTGTTTCTGTCAGCCATGGCCAGAGTTCTTCATATGTTTCCCAAAACTGGTTAACCAGAGACTGTGCCCGTTCTAGCTGCAGATACCTCTCTGAGTTTATTTGGCAGATGGCATCATAGGTCTTCAGTACCTTGTCCAGTTTTTTCTAGAAAAATCAGAGGATGAAATCTGTGTGACTGGTCAGGCCAGGTAGCACATGTACTCCAGAATGCTTTGTCCACTCTGCGCACCTGGCACAGGTAGGCACTCGAGAAAAGTATGTTAAGTAAATAATCAATAAAAGCTCTTTAGATTTTAATTATTTCTGTGCATAAAGGTTCATTTTAAATTAAAGGGGCATAAGTACTTATGAATAAGACATCAAGCTCTCCAACTATAAGTAAAACTCTCCAAGGGAGAAAATATTGAAGGTTAGAAAGTCTCATCCAATTCTAGTAATACTTACCTTATTTTCTAGAAAAGAAGACAATTTGTTTTCGCAAAAGAAATTGTATGAACTGCTCGTCAAGAAAATTAATTACCTATATTAGAATCAAAGTGGCGCACTGTGCCCTACGCTGATTTTATGGGGCAGTCGCAGTGATAGACTCTGGTATAAATTCACAGCAGACTAAGGCAGAAGATAAAGCACAAGAGGAACCCAACGAACCCCAGAATAACAAAGAAACTGTTCCATGATGATCTCTATTGTTCAAGTCAGGTTCTTTATAAAAATTATGAAGATTCAATTACTAACGAGCAGATTGCCATTGCAGAGTACCAATAAAAGAAAAAGTATCACTACATTGTGCATTCTGTTATTTTATCTATTAGATACCTTCAAGGCAATGCATATTCTTAAAATGCCATTTTAGGCATAGAGATTTGTATGTTTTTGCCATGAGATATTCTTCCTACCAGAAGCATTACTGTATCTTAATTTCTTTAGTCTGATCAAACATTCGAGTATGAACTGACCACTTTTACTTAGGTCTAATTCTCTACCAATTTCAAGGACCATTAACATAACATAAATTGGATGCTTCCTTGATTACTCAGCTCACTTTTTTCCCTGTGTAGCTTACTTCAACTTTATATAAATTGGATTTTAGTATTAGAGAGAACCACATATTTTGGCTTTTGTTTCAGTTCAAGAGGTTGAAATGTCCCTAAATCATAAAAACAACAGTTGGCGTATATAAAAACACAACTTTACACTGATAATGACAGCCATAATATAGCTAACATTAATTGGATGCTTAATGTGTATCAGTTAATCAAGGATTCAAACCTTAAAATCCTTTATGCCTATTAAAATAGATTGCCCTCATGGTGATTCACTTAAGGAATATTCCTTTCACTGTTATTCTGTGAGCTTGAAAAATGCTTTATTTAAAACTAACGATTTCCCTGCTTAAATAGAGGCTTCAGATAAAGGAAAAGTGCCTTTCTAGGACTGCAAGTGGAACTCAGAAGCTCCACCACAGGCCCACAGACAAGGTCATACCTTCATCGACTGCTTTTCCTCCTCACTGCACGTGGTCATGACTTTATGCCCAGATTTAACAAGTTCATCAATAATATCCTTGTGTTTCAAAATCTCCATGGTGAATGTCTAGGATTTGCCAAAATAAAGACCAAAAAAAAAAAAAAAAAAAGTAAAAAAAAAGAAGGTGTGTGACTAAAATGAAAATGATTAGGTGAAGTAGTTAAAAACAGCAAGCAACACTAAAAGGGTCTAGAGAAGTAAATCACGCGAGCACATTTTATAGACTTGGAGGCAATTGGAAATGCGTTTCTTCACCTTTTGAACCTGCAGCTGAGCAGAAGTCTGGTCTTGCTCAAGCCTGATGTCACCCAGAGACATCAATTTCTTTTTTGTTTCAGTAATCCAGGATAACTCAGCATCAGCCGCTTGGTCAAACTAAACAAAAGATAAACAATTAGATCAGCAAGTTCCTGTAACTGGTGCTAGAAAAATACCTATCTACATTTCTTTTAAATATCCTTATTACACAAGTGGAAAATGAAAATCTGAGCTTATCTCTTCACGGCATCCCAAAATGATTCAGGATAATGACTGAGTTATAAAGAAAGGGAACTTTCCACAGAGCAGTTAAGCGCAAGCTCTTACAACATGTTGAATTCATAACATCACATTAATGAATTTAAGACAGCACTGTTGCCTTCTTTTCTAGAAGTCTTAATAATTTGCTCCACAGGAGTACTGTCAAATATTAACAGCTATACAATTGAAGAGCTACTACCATCTTTTAATCATTTTACCCATCACCTCAACATGATTCCTAGCAAAAACAATGAGATATCCCCATTTCTTATACCACTAAGTATAAATGTGTAAATTTATCTTTATGTATGCAGAGTGTACCCCCAAATGATTTGTGTATAATTTTTGAGCATCTCATTTAATAATGAGAAAAAAAATTTTATGAGCACACTTAAATATCTTAAGAAATTTTATTTTCCTTACCATAACAGTAATTCATGAGCCTAGTAGAAATTCATAAAGCACAGAAAAATATACAAGAGACATTAAAACTTAGAGGTAATACTGTTGGTATTTCAGTGAATTTTCTTCCAGAAGTTGAAAGAGAAAGATTTGTAAAGGTCTGGGATAACACTATATAAACAGTTTCATATCCTGCTTTTTCATTTATTATGAACATTTCCTGTGTCATATTCCTCTTCAATACCATCACTGTGTTCTAGCATACCTGGATGTTTTCATCTAAACTTGTGGCATTTTTTTTCCTTGCTTCTAAATTCCTGTTAGCATCTCTAATTAGTTCCTTGGTGTGGATTCCTAGAAGTGACTACAAAGGCAACGAGCATGAGGTTTTCAAGGCCTTACATCAGATAAACCCATTGCTTTCCAGGGCCAAGCAGCTATCAAAAGCGAATGAAGTGGGCATGTGACCCCACAAGCCCCAGGGATGAATGGTAACTAACGATGCCCCCCCCCATGGAAGGATAAACGGACAATGGACATTGTTGGGTATTCAAGTCCAGTACTGACACATCTTCTAACTTTTCAAATAAATAAATCCAGATGTGGATGGGGGAATAGGTTAGTCAGGGAAAAGATGGGTAGAGATAAGAAACTAGAATAAAAAATAATTCATCCTTTTAAAAGTCTATGCAACACTATGCCAACTAAGGGAAGATGGAGCGGATGGACTTTTCTCTGTTCTGCCTAAAATCCCGGGACAATCTGTGTAGAACATAAATTAGATGACACCACAAAAGGAGGAGGGAAGAATTCCTATGGAACTTGGGCTCCCAGGAATGGCACAATGGGGAGCTCTCTGGGTTTTCGTTTGGCCTCAACTACCCAGGTTTGGACAAAAGAAAAATTGGCAACACCAATGTGCACAAACAAAACCCCAGATAACCCTTAAGAAGCAGGAGAGAAGTAGCCGAGCAAGACAGGAAACTTTTAGACCATAAACACTCTGCCAACCAAACACCAACAGTGGCCCCTCCCATACTCATGCCCAGACAGGAAGGAGGGGAAGCCTGTTCTGCCGCCCTCAGGAGGCTGCGGCAAGGTCCCCAACACCACTGCTGGGCTGATGTTGGCCATTTAGGGAGCCGGAAGCTTCATCCTCACTGGATAAAAAACGAGGCTCTAGCCCACATCGTCAGTGGACACCACGTAGAGAGCCTGAATTTGCACCCTCCCCAGGAAGTAACGAGTAGCCCCTTCCTCTTCTTAGAGTCAGGATTCTCACAGTCACTCAGACCTCAGAATCCAGTATCAGTGGAGACCACGGGGAGAGCTGGAATTCCCAACTACGCAGAAGTGAGGGGCAGCCGCCCCCAGCCACCAACGAAGATTAAGTGGGGGCTGTGGACTTTGACATCCACCCTGTAGTCCCCCAGCCTCTCTTCTCAGAGTGGAATCAGACAAAGACAGTTAAAAAGAGAAAGTTTAAAATCCACGACTCAGAAGGACCAGGAAGTCACCTGCTCATCTGGGGGAAGGGTGATTGGTGCAGCCTTTGTTGTTTGGGACCTGAAGAGCCGTGAGGGGTGATAGAGGAGGGGTCAGGCCCTTTGTGCCACAAAGCCCATCTGATTTCTTTTTTGTGTGAAATGGGCTTCCCCAAGTGAAGCCAGCACCTGATGAAACTTCCTTCAGTAAATCCTTGCTTAACCTTAAAGGAATCAGGACCTTGCTCCCAATTCTGCCCAAGAGGCCCCTATCCTTTCTCTGGCTATAAAAATAAACAATGTGATTGACAACTTGACTGTAGCGCCAGGAACATTTGAGGCCCAACTTGAAGATGTCTGACAGGTACCATCGTATACAAAGGGCACAATGACAAGCAGAGACAGCGTGGCTGACCTGTGTCATGCTAAAGAGTCCGCCAGCACTGGAAGCTGCTGCTGCCTTGGGGAATGAAGTCATGGGGAGCCTCAGACCACGGGATCCTTCTGTGATTTTAACCATACTGACAATGACACTGGCTTTGACATCAACTCTTCCGATGCTACATGAAGATTCTCCTTGCAACAGTGCCACCCAATCTCCAAAAACTGGACCCAGAACTCCACCTGGATATGAAGGTGGTACAGGATGCCTTAGCAGCCATCTGAAGTCTGCTGGTTTGAGCAAAATGCTTCTCAGTCCATAGTTAAAGTTCTCATCAGACTTTGGGAGGACTTGAGGATTCCTTTTCCGGGCTCTGAGCTCTGACACCTTAGATCCTTGACCCAACTGGGTCCCTGTGTTGTGATGAGCACTGCCACTGATGGCCTTTGGCCTGGATGTGGCATATAGGCGCTGCTTACAGATTCAGCTGCCGGGCTCGGTGAGTGTCACTGACCTCTGTGATGATGGCAACCTCACAGAACACACAGCCGTAACCCTGGAACAGCAGCACATGGTCCGCTACCGGCTTAGACTCTGATCTGAAACCTCTCACAGGGTGGCTACAGGAAGATCTTTGGCCAAGAGAGTGAGGCCAGCTATCTTGCTTTTGAAATATCTATGTGGGATGGAGAATGGAGTGATAGTGACACCCTCGGAAAAGGCTCATGAGAGGCCACCAGAGAAGAAGGAGGGGGAGCAGAGGAGGAGATTAGAGGGCCACCTCCAGGAGGGGACAAGCAAAGCTGAAACTCAGGAGTGCAGGTCACTGCTTTCCCACCCAAGGGAAAGACTGGAGCTCAAGCTCATTGTGACCGGGTTCAAGGTATGGTGACAATTCTGTGGGATGGGGAAGAC
This sequence comes from Arctocebus calabarensis, assembly GCA_963573935.1. Lineage (NCBI taxonomy): Eukaryota > Metazoa > Chordata > Mammalia > Primates > Lorisidae > Arctocebus > Arctocebus calabarensis. The sequence goes on from CAUYON010186457.1 coordinate 5,887, forward strand.
AGCAGGAAGAAAACTCCAGAAGGAAAGGTCATTCCACTGGGTTCTGATACTGGCTTAGCAGCCAGAAGTCTCACCGGTATGGCCTATGCCGTCCATCTGTAATGAAGCAGGAATCAACATTTCTTCCTAACATTTTACAATCCCCAACTCCTGAAAACCTCTCAACCAGTACTTTGTTATTGAAGTGTTGTGAACTGCTAGAGTCCGGGGATACATTTTTCTAAGAAAAATGATTAAAGTACATCCTACTTAAAATATACACAAAAGAATCAGGAAGATCTCAAACTGAATTAAAGAAGAAAATCAGACAGATGCCAATACCCAGATGGCAGGGATGCTAGAATTATCTGACAAGGATTTTAAAGCAGCTACAATAAAAATGCTTCAACAAGCATTTCTGAACATTCATGGCTGAAACAAATAAAAAATGAGAAGGCCTCAACAACAAAATAGAACATCTTGGCAAAGAAATAAAACACACACATAATGAAGGCCCAAATGAAAATTTTAAAACTGAAAAATGTGCATATAAATAAAAATCTCAGTGGATGACCTCAGTGATGGGGCCAGAGGAGAGACTAGCAAAGTGGAGGACGAAACAACAGAAACGACACAACCCAAATGCAGAAAAAGAAGACAGACCAGAAAAAAATAGCCACAGGAAGCTGTGTACTTATAAAAAGAACAACCAATATTCACATCAGAACAAAAAAGTCAACAGAGCCTCACAAACCTATGAACTTAAGAAAGAAGATCCAATATACGTGTTCTCATATTCCAAGCTAGGGTGGAGAAAAAGGTTGTGGCTGAGAAAGTACTCAACCATTCTTGCAATGATAAAAGTAGAGAACTGGAGACCAGGTTTGCGGCTGACAGGAGTTAAGCAGAGGGTAGAGGTGGGAGGGAATGGGCGAAACAGGGAAACGTGAATGACGGAAATGTTCTGGATCTTAAATGTGTCCATGTCAATATCCTGCTTGTTATACTTTACTATAAAGAAGTTACCTCTGGGGAAACTGAGTAAAGGATAAAATAGGGTCTCTGTATTACTGCTTAAAACTGCGTGTGAATCTGCAATTACACAGAACCTCTGCAAGTTGACCACCCGAGGGACAGTAAGAAACTGTCAACATAGAGGTGGTCAACATAAACAACTGGGCTACATACCTGTGGTGCATGTCTGGTCTATGAAAATTAGGTCAACTTAAGGAGGTGGTCATTGTAGGGAGGTGATCACCTATGGAGGTTGTCTTGTATCTTAAAACAGTTTAATTTTAAAAAAGAAAAAAAAAACAATTCTGTGGTAACATCTCACTTGAAAGTTCCTGTTTGCGTTCTCTCTTTTAGATATACACTGTTGGATTGCACTTCAGACAGAATTATTAATTTAAACTCTTACAAGCAGTTTTGCTATACCCCTAACAATATGGGATATAATTGATTTTTTTAGTGCTTGTCAAGCTTAGGGACAGAGTTTCCCGAATTATAAGGAATCCAAGAAGCCATTTGAAAAAGTCTATCTTAATCTCATTCAATAATTATGATATTTAAAATTAAATGAACTATTCATTAGCAATTATTAACATAAAAACAAAAGAAAAAATTTCATCAATTTAGTAGCGTCAGGTGCAGAAAAAAACTTTGTGAAAAAGAAGTGAAAGTCTTCTAATGTGCCTAGTTTTTAAGGCACATACACTGAAGACACTTAACACTTCTGCATGTAAATACAGTAAGACACATGAATAAAATTTAAGAGTCATGAATTTTTTGCTTCTATTGTCCCCGATAAAGTGATACATTACCCCTCTCGTTTGTGTGCAGGCTGTTAAAATATGACAGTTCTGTTCTAATAAAGAACTCAGGCTGTTCAGTGTTAATATTAATTTACACTGTGACTCCTCCCTTAAAAAAAAAGTATCCAATGAAAAACAGCATGATGATACTATCTAACTTGACAAGATGGAAAGCTGAAACTTAAACAATGCCTCTTGGACCAAGTCAAATATTTGTTCTGTTAAAAGAAAACAAGACTTCAAGCAGAAATATTTCCCTTCTGCCATTTCAAATTTTTTTTTTATTAAATTAGCAAACATTTATTGTTAAGCAACAAATGAGATAGCCACAGGCTCTCCACGAAGCAAGGCGAGGCATTGTAGGCCAATGAGTCATTCAAATGACTGGTGAATGTGTCTATTTCTAATAGACTATGAAAATGGCTCACTTTTCATGTGAATGATGTGGAAAGCAGTAGTCCTAGACCAAATTTTAATGAACCTGTTCACTGCTCATACAAGCAGCAAAATTGGACTTAAAATAAACTGTTGATAATCTTAGCAACCATAACTACATTCTGGGAAGTATTTTAGTAGTTAGCATCAGTGGAGTTTATCCATTAACTAGCTGCTGTAACTCAATAGTTGAACTAGCATTATCAGGAATTTCCTCAAATTTAAGACATTGTAAGTGGCCTTCTCTAAATATTCCTGTAAAACACTCCGTGAAACAATCACAACCAGCTTCCTATTGGACACACGGTTCTAGGGGCTTATCATGCAATGTCTCCTTTATGCCTGGCAATTGAATAATGTGGGCATTACCATTACGTACACTTGCAGCTGACAAAAATGAGGCAAAGGGAAGTTGAGTAACCTACCAAAGATTCCCTGGCTAGTAAACGCTGGCCCTGAGATTCTAACCAAGGTGGTCTGACCACACGGCTGTCTGTCCTCTGACTTGCCATGTTTGTTGTTCGCACTTGCATATAATTTGGGTTTCATGAATTCAAAATATTCATGCGATTTCACCAAAAAAAGGTTCAAATGCCACAAGAGTCAGTAAGTAATAGGCCTTAACTTAATATTTAAACATTTCCCTGATCTCTGACAAATGGCTTTTACTTATCCAGAAAGTTCCTCCTGAGTAAAAATAGGAACTAAGACAAAGCGATAAGCCAGCCTTACCCTCAAGAACATCCTTTTACTCCCTTCCCCTGATGGGGGAATCTGACCACTTTCTTTTGATTAGCATTTCCTTCCACTTTGCTTCTGATTATTTATAACACCGGCCTGTATTTTCCCACCCTCAACACCTGGAAGGCCTAAACAAATCTCGTTTCCATTGGGGATGTTTACTTCTGTTTCTTTAAAGGAAATAAACAGGTGGTATTTTTCTCCAAGGCTGATTCCTAATCACCGAATGAGCTGTTTGTTTTAATTGCACCCAAACCGACAATCCATAGGCCTTTATAACAGAGTTATTATGGGACCCGCTTACACAAGTCGAGCAATTAAACTGCCAAAGAATGCTTAGGATTCCCAAACCCAGCGAGATACACATATTTCAGCAACTTCTGACAACTGTACATTTATAAGAGGCAACGGATGACGGACCTCTCGAAGAGGTTTAAACAAACAATCATAGTAGTCTGAATTCAAGATACTAGTCTGTGTATCTGCCATGAAAAAGTGCCTTTCCACAGAGCTTGTAGAAAGAAAGCAACAAATTTATGCTATCTTATGTGGGTTTAAAATGCAAAAATAAGTAGTTCTGAACTCAGATAATGGTATGCGTTGTGAGAGGAGGCAGTTCAGCTCACCATCATTATTTACTAAGCTGTCTTGAGCCGCTCAGGTTTTTCCTAAATGTAATGAACGGGCCTGATGCTTTTTAAAAAGGAATATACTTTTCAAAACATGAAAGCCTGCAAATCTGTAGAATCAGGAGTAGGAGCTTGTTGATGGGCAGCACCTAACACAGTCCTCAACTCTTTGTGCATAACTGAGGCTGTTCAATTATTTCTCAAATAATAACAAATAGGGTCTGCACCCCTATGATATCAAAATTCCATTGCCTCTTTTCAAAACTGTTATTACAACAGGATTATCACACGAGCCTAACCATGTCAAAGCGAAACAGTTTTAAAAACTAAATTCATACAAGTTGGTTATGAAATATACGCTACTTAGAAGATAGATACGCTCCTTTCGCTACCTCTCAATTTGAATTCTTTTCCATGTTTTCCTTTGCATCTTTCATGTTGTGTTTGGAAGTCAGTACACTCTGGGATAGTGGCTTGACAGTATGCAGAGTGCTTATGCTTTTGTTAAATTCCAAAAAGCAGGTCATGACATTATAAAGGAAGCACACCTTGTATATAAATAACCTTTAATCCTGGACAAAATATGAAATATCTTCAGAGAAATTTGCTTAGAAAACAGAATATCTAGTCATTTGAAATCCAGTTGAATTTAGCCAGGTCACTCAGAGACAAAGCAGTAAATCTATAAATTTTACAATTACAGGCTCAGCGCCTGTGGCTCAACGGGCTAAGGCGCCAGCCACGTACACCTGAGCTGGCGGGTTCGAATCCAGCCCTGGCCCGCCAAACAACAATGATGGCTGCAACCAAAAAATGGCTGGGCGTTGTGGCTGGCGCCTGTAGTCCCAGCTACTTGGGAGACGGAGGCAGGAGATTCGTTTGAGCCCAGGAATTGGAGGTTGCGGTGAGCTGTGATGCCACAGCACTCTATCCAGGGTGACAGCTTGAGGCTCTGTCTCAAAAAAAAAAAAAATTTACAATTACGAAGTATTATACGAGGCACATATCCTCACCCTAACACATATGGGTGTGGGTATGTCGGAAGTAAAGGTCTGGGGAAGATTCTCTTTGTTATTAAAATGAAGCAGATATGACTATAAATGTGTTTAAAAAGCTGACATCAGATCATGTTCCTATGTCAAATGGAGAAGGGACACAGAAGGCTACATAATTTTTAAAACGTAAAACAGAGCGTATAAAATATGTGGCTAACATCCAGGTCCAAAGATTTTTTTTGTTGTTCATCCTTTTTGCATTTCATGTGTATATTATCTTTGGGTAAAAAAAGAAAATATTACTATTAACTATGCTCTGCTTCTAATGCCAAACACCTATAGAAGGGCAAGATTATAAAATAATTTCAATGATATATAAACTCCTTTATGAACATGAAAATTATGAGTTTAGAAGCTGATTTCTGAAGTGCAAAATCTCTGCCACTCAGAGAGAGAAGGACCTACCACCCTGTCCCTCCACTTGCCTATGCAGTGATGTTCTGGGACCTTTCAGAGCTGTGTTCCTGTGCCCCACAGTCCAGACAGCTGGAAATGTTTACATCACATATTTCTATTTTGCTCTACTAATGGCGGCTTTCTTTGAATTCCTGAAGAATAATAGGGGAACAAATGGATTTTCCCTTAAAGCAGTGGTTCTCAACCTGTGGGTCGTGACCCATAGGAACTGTATTAAAGGGCCGTGGCATTAGGAAGGTTGAGAACCACTTAGAGTAATTCATAAAGAAGCACCGAGGAGGGGCGGAATGAGACTTGGATTAAATTCTAGTTGCCACTCAGCCACTTACTGGGACCACAGGCCAAGCTGCTTCTCCACATATTACAGACATGTTCATTCCAGCCATACTGCCGGTGCCTGGTTAGCCCTGTTGAGGTAGCTCCCTGGACAGATTCAGGTATTTCAAAGGAACGAAGACATCATATGTACATGGACGACCAGAAGACAGCAATGGCTGTGTCAACATTAGCTGTCCGACTGACTGCTAGGAGTTAAGACTTTCACTACACACATGTTCATTCATATAATATAGACCGAATTGCTTAAATAGTCTTTCTTTCATGAATTCTTCTGTATTCTTTCAGAAAATCCCAAAATGTTCTATAAGGAATGATTATATCAGGGAAAAAAATAATGATTTCCCTATAGCACAATATTAACATATGTTTTGGGATCCTAGAAAACTTAAACTGACCTGGTTACTTTCTTTCCCTTTGGAAAACAGGCGCAAAACTCTGAATGGAATTAGGTCACAGTTAATGACCTTGGCACATATCAGAGCTTACTAACCAACTGAAACTCAACCTGCGACCTTGCCCTTTTGAACAGTCTCCCTTTGTCGAACTAATCAACCACAGTCAATTTCTCAAGAAAATCTTACTCCCAAGAGTATGAAATACTTCTCTTGCTATTTAAGGGAAGTCTTCAGAGGCAGTTCTGAAATGTTCAAATAAATTTCAGTGAAAAAATTCAGTATTTTTACATAGTCGAATAAGCTTCGCAAATAAACACACTTATTTGCCTATAATAATAACGCACACAAGTTCCTCTAAACTTAAAAAACATACAGGATACATTCCTCCAGCACAAATGCCCTCCCTCACAAAAATTTCTCGGGCAGCGTTTTGCTATCACTCATCAAAAGTCATCAGCTTTTGTGACTCCAGAGCACAGCACTAAAATGAGGAGTGGAACGTTATGCTTTAGAAAATTAAGTTTGGACCCTCCCACATAATCAACTTGATTTGTGTTTCTTGCTTTTGGCTTGTACTAGTAAAAGCTTAGTCACTCCCCGTCCCAAGCCCTGCTCCAAAGTACAGTGCAGTATCACACAAACCCCCACATACTAAGTTTGTAGTAAGCCTGATGACTTAATGTAAACATTCCCAGAGATTTCAATAAAAGCTCATCAAACATGTATTATCAACTGCTGTGCGGTATTTCCAGCTTTCCACTCACCGGCCACAGCATTCTGAGGGAGCTGTTGTGGCTAAGGGTTGGATGGCTAAAAAAGCTTGGAGTATACACTCTGTATGAGTCGTAGACAGGTCAGAAACTAATAATATTTTCCCCTTCAGTCAGCTTCAGAAAAAAAAACTCCCCATTACCGACCAAATGGTTTCCATTTTAAAAAGAATACTTTCTCTTCGCCCTTGTTTTCTCTAAATGAGCAGTTAAAACTGACTTCATGAAAACTCAAAGTCCTTACTCACACAGATCAGACGTAGTCAAGGCACACAATTAATTTTCACCACGTGCGTATATGTAGACCAAAGCATTCTGTGTGGGAAGCAGGGCTGATCTTCTGAGTGCCTGACTTGGTAAGGATAAATCTCTGGAACAATGTGGCAGATGGCTGTTCACAATGTCCAGATTAGTCTTGCCCTGGCACTCAGACATCCAAGTCGCCCAGTCGGATTCTTTTCAAATCCACCCTTTCACTTTTGAAGCACAAAAACACTATCAACAGGCACCTCTGTTCAGGTAAAGGCTCTGGGAACAGCTAGAGAACAGTGCCTGCCTAGACAACAAACCGCTTGTCCCTACCTGCTGTGACCTCAGAATGGCGGCATCGATCTCCTCCACCTTCTGAGTGATAGTGTCACTCAAGAGTCGGTAGCGCTCATTGTCCTCAGCCACCATTTTCTCCAGTCCTTCTCTGGCTCTCCATGGAACCAGTTCCAGCAAAGCACTGCTCACTTCGTTAAGGGAGTCCAGCAAGGCTTTGTTGCTTTTAGCTTCCTTTTTAAGTTCCTGAAAGCAGACAAATACGTGGGCACCACTTAAGAGAGTTTGAACAGGATTTTCCTTTCATTATATCTTGAGGCTGAAGTCCTTTGCAGGCCAATAATGGTGACACTTTGACCATCATCTTAGTTTCAGTTAAGTTAAATAAACCTTTGTTATTTAGAGCTATTTTGCAAAAAAGAAAAGTTTTGTTTCCTGAGAGGTTCAAAAGAACAATTCATTTGTCCACGTGGCAAGATTTTATCTTCGAAATTTAATATTAATATGAATATTTTAAATGTGGCAAACAAAACCAAGCAAGTGAACATGTATTATTCTTTGCTTTCCGGAAACCTCTTAGAGATCAGGTAATAGAAAACTTAAACAAAATTAATAATAAAAAGAGGAATTAAGTCAGAATTAAGTGACCTTCAAAAGGAGGACATACTGGCTTTAAATCCTTCTAGCTGAATCACTACAGGCTCAGTGAGCCTGACCTCACCGATTCCCCCTCACTCACACGTGATCATACTTCAGGGATGATGAAAACAAGACTGAGGTCTCTGAAAAGGAGAATGATCAGCATGATAGTTTACTGTTTTTGTGATATAATTAGAAAGCCTGCCCCATGCTATCTTATAGAAATAAAATTACATGATTCTCTGAGACAATGATTGTTTTCCTTTTCTTCTCTGTTTTCATCACTCTTCCCCTGGTGTATTAAGACTCTCAGAACAAATTATAATATATTGTTTTCATCTCTGGGTTCGTAAAAGTTTAAACCGTTGATCTGCTGCCAGTTTCTGCTGGGTCCCTGCCCACTGAAGCATCTTTCGGTGTATTAATAATGACACGAGACAAACATCATCTCATTCCTGTGTGAATAAGACTCCTTGAAAGATAACAAACTTATCCAAGACGTATAAATCAGGGCATACTTTTTGTCTTGCGTGCGCTTGGCTCGCCGCTTCTCCCTTCAGAACCTGAGTTTCATAGGAAAGTAATTCCGCCTCCGCCTTGCCCAGCCAGGTGCACAGCTCTCCGTGCGTGGCCTGCAGCCGCCTTGAAAGCTGCAGGGCCTGGTCCAGAGTCTGGGCCACGTCAGTGCTCAGTTGGGTAATCTCTTTGTACCTTGCTTTAATGGCTTCCAATTTATCTTGAATTATTAAAACTTCATCACCTAAAATTTCAAAGGCATATTATTTCTTCTGAAAGGACAAAAGTGCTGTGTGTGTGTGGCGGGGGTGTTCAGAGATTATAGTACACTGATGACATTTTCTGGGGGAAGAAAGGAGACATTTTTCTAAAGATGACTTGATATAAGAAAAGCCCTTCTCTAGATTTTAATTTTTCCCAGGATATCAGGCAACTCTAAACAATTATGAAAATACCAATGTACAAACTGGAAAAGACCAAATGCCCCTAGTTATGGGCAAAGCAATACTTTTGTATGTATCTGTATGAAGCTTTTGGTTTTCAAAGAACAGGGGTTAAAAAACCACCTGAGTTCGGACACTAACTTCACGCGTGGCTTAAAACTGGCTTACTTTGGGCAAGATGCTTGGCTTCTCTGCTCTTATGGATCATTACTCAACTCTCCTACTCCAACAGATCCTTAATCGCCTCTTTCTCTTTCTCAGACACACCAAGAAATTAAGTCCTGGGCTTCAGAGTTCTAACTCAAGGCCTTAGATATTATACTGAATGTCTCCAACTCATAACGAATGGTACTTGCCTCCACTCATACAGAACACTGAACTGGATATTGGTACAGTGAAATTCTATGACCAAATGAATCACCCAAACAAGTTAGTTTCTCTGAGTTGTTCTAAAACCACCTCATACAGAATTAAATCAAGCATATTTTTAAGTGATTTAAACACAAAGAAATGAAGCATGTGTACAGCCATGCATATAACTGGAATACAAGTTAACTGCCATAAAAATCTATCTTAAAAAAACAAAACAATACACTGTCTACAATCTGTGTGTTCATCTGCCTTCCGCAAGTGGAAAACTAATGTAACTCGTCCGTGGGCTTCTCTGACTAGCTCCTGTGCCAAAGTACTTTGTGAGTAATGGACACAACTTTCACCAAGAACTCAAGTGAGATCATGAGAAAAAAGTGAGATCATATTCTGAAACCCCCCCTTGACAGGGCCTCAAAGCATAAGTCTTGGAACGACCCCAAAATTATAAAGTGTTTTGTTTTATTCCCCCATCCCTAAAATATTTTGAAAACAATGCAAAATGCTCACTGCATGATTATTAGATGGGAAAGGTATCTCACCTGTGGTTTGTTTGAGGAGCTCTAAACCATTTAGTAAGGCCTGATCTACATTTTGTTTCCTGAGTAAGATGTCCTCTTGCAGAACCTGAAAACACAGGTACCATTTTTTATGTAGGAGGAAAAAAATCAAATCAGTATCAGCATTCGTCAGTCTCAGAGAACATAAATTTGGTTTTACAGATACATTTGGCAGGAACCTCACATTTTCAAATAGACATTATTGTTCGTGCCTCTTCTTTCCCCCACAGTGTCCCGTGTCCCATTCAGGAAATATTTAAGGCCCTGTGGAAATGGGTCATAAGGACGGATGGCTTCACGATGGGTCTTTGTACACCACAATAAAATAACAAAGTGAAAAATCCAGCCAGTAGGATAAGTTCAGTATCTCTTTAAAAACGACTTCGTTAAAAGTAAACTGGATACGCAGGCACCATTTTTTATGAGTACAGTGATTCATTTAAATCATAAGTGACATAGAACAGCACAGAAATAAGACTGGGAAAATAATGACAACTGAAATGAAAAAAAATAAAATGAAAGGAAATAAATCAAAATACCCGAAGTTCAGCCTGCTGCCCGCACAGCCCCTCAGTGCTGTGCTCCTGGACCGAGAGCTTGCTCAGTCTGCCGTGCGCTTCGTTCAGCCAGTTCATCAGCTCAACTTCGTCTTCCCCAAAAATCTTAGCATTACACAAGGCCTGCTGGAGGAGCTCAGACCTGCTGTGACTTTTCTCTTGAATCTCAATGTACCACACTTGAGAGGAGTCTAATTTATTCTGCACCACATCTTTATCCTCCCTGGAGCTCAAAACCTTTAAGGACTGGCCAATGCTAACAGCCTGGTGTAAATGTTTATTGTGATGGATGATGTCATCTTCTAAGGCCTAAATGAAGTTTAAGGAAAGAAAGAAAAGAAACAAAAGGAATGGACAAATAAAAATGAAAACATAAATAAAACTGAAGCATGGCATCTGAAATGGGTCTGCTTTGCAACTGTGCATAACACAACAACAGGATGCAACTCAAACTGATGTCACAAAACCGCAAAGCAAAAACGGAGTCTTGCTGATGTGTGATTTACATCTTACTTTGTGCTGTGCAATTTGTTCCTCAAGTTTAGACGCTTGGGTTCCTATGGGTTCACAATTCACCAGCCTCTTTTCTATGGTTGTCAGCCACTCATTCAGTGGTTCTAAGGTTTCATGAAATTGCTGCGCTACCACCGAGATACCTTCCAGCTGACGATTCCTACAGATATGCCAAGATAAAGGTCATTTAGGGAGAAAGAATGTGTGAAATATTCAACCAGAATCCTCAGTCATGCTCCTGCATTCTCTTCAGAACACTTTTTGCAGAAACTATCAAGGTTAAAATCTAATTCTCTAATACTTAAAGGGCACATTAAGACAGTATTTCGATGAGATAAAGTTGGACAACATCCCCAAGTGCCTGAATCTCCAAGTCTGAAGTAATCTTTTGTAATAATATTTCCAATAATTACAGTTATAATAATAATAGCAATGTGAAAATAACAGCAGCAGCAATAATAATAATGATAGTCCTAGACAATATTTATTGAACACACATTCTGTGTCAGGTCCTGTTTTGAGTGCTTTAAGTTTTTTTTTTTTTTTTTGTTTGCCAGGGCTGGGTTTGAACCCACCACCTCCAGCATATGGGGCCGGTGCCCTACTCACTGAGCCACAGGTGCCACCCTGCTTTAAGTATTAATTTTGACTGGACTACCTGTTACTGAGATAACTTTTAATTCAATGGTCCAAACAGGATTCAAATTTTAAAGACCATACATAGCCTCCAACCACCACCTTCTCCTTATTGGAATGAATAGTGATTTCTACTTTATAAAAGTTCAGTGTCAGGTATATGTCCCCAAAACAATAGTTAGTATTTTATGGATTAAGATATTCACAAACAGAGGACAAATATTCCAAACCATTCCTTGGACTTACAGTTTGAATAACTTTTAGAAAACACTGTTTCTCAGTCGCAGAGGATGCTTGTAAATTAAAACCTAAAACCAGCTTCCACCATTCTCAGTGTCTACCTAGGGCAAGGGACTGTGGGTTTGTGTATAGAGCACCTGAGTCGGTATCAAATCCTGTAGATCATTTCTGCTGGGATCAAGAGTTGCTATTGTCCTAACATCTCATCATGTTTGATTCTTAAGGAATTACATGATTTGTGAAATTAGCTTTCTATGTAGAAGAAGAGAATTATGGAAAACCGACACAAGCTACTAAATCTAATTTCTGTATCAATATTCCACAAGCCATACACACGTATATATTTTTAAACCTTTCAGCTGCAACACACTTGATCCTAAAAAGTAAATAAAAATGTTACATTCTTCTTAATTTGTGGATTATTGGTACATCTATGACTCTTTTTTTCTAAATTCAAATATCTAATCATTTGCAATCAATAGAAATAACTATTTCATAATTGGGTTTAATTTATTATGATTTAAATTGTGAACCATAAATTTGGGATGTGAATCATAGTTATTACCAACATCCCTCTACTTAATATCACTGTGAGGAAGCTTTTGGGAAAAGAAGACCAGTTATGGTAGTAAAGCAGAGATCTAGACATTTGTTCATTTATTTTTAAAAAATTACTGAGATTATTTTCTATCACGGCCAAGGTACAACATCCTAGGACAGCAGTTCTCAACCTGTGGGTTGAGACCCACAGGAACTGTATTAAAGGGTTGCGGCATTAGGAAGGTTGAAAACAGGATTTGAGGGAAAGCATTACAGCACACAATATCAGTATTAAGGCCAGTGCTACTCCTTGAAGAGAACTGGGAGCATGTACGTTACCTCGTTTCAGCTTTATTAAGTAATGCCTCCCATCTACTGTCCAGGAGACTCAGCTGCTTCAGAATCTTCACTTTATCTGCAGGCTCCGCTGTTGTAGCAATTTTTTCGCCTTCTCGTTTGATGACCTCCACAGTAGATTTGCGGTCATCCAGCAATCTTTGGAGAAGCTTGAGACAAAACATTAAATGTTTTTCAAAAAGGCAAGGGAATAATTGTATAAACACAAACTATACCCTAAACACATCTGATTTGCAACCAAATAACATAATTTTGTCCTGGTGTGCATGCAAAAGGATCTGAGAAGGGGGATTTTAAAACGACGTTTGGTCTAAGGACTTGTTACCTTTGTGTCAGACACTGTGGCAGGGGCTTTACACAGTGGACAAAACTAAGAACAGTAAGGCCTGCAGTGCCCAAGCCCAGGGCCGTGGCCTGTAGGAACCGAGCTGCATTGGCAGAAGGTGAGCGAAGTTTCATCTGTGCTTACAGCTGCTGCCGTCACTGGCATCACCACCTAGGCTTTGCCTCGTATCAGATCAGGGCAGGCATTAGATTCTCACAGGAGCACGAACCCTAAACTTGCACGTAAGGGATCTAGGTTGCCTGCTCCTTATGAGACGCTAATGCCCCGAATCCCAACCCTGTCCATGGAAGAATTGTCTTCCATGAAACCAGTCGGTGGTGCCAAAAAGGTTGAGGACCGCCAGATAAGGCCACTGGACTCCGTATGAATTTTTAAATATGATTTGATAGCACAGAGGTGCTGCTGAGGATAATCCCGCTGAATCATGAGAACATGGCAGAATCTGCATTCCTCTAAGGAAATGGGAATGCTCTAATATTCAACAGCTATCTTCCCTGTCAAGATAGAAAAGATTCTTACAAATCTTCACTGTTTTCAAAACCTTTTCCCATGTTAAATAATCCATTACAGATCAGGAAGTTAAGACTTGGACCAAGTTCACAATAGTTAAGACTCGGACCAAGTTCACAATAGTTAGCAAGGCTAAAACTAGAGGTTCTTGGCTCCTTTTAATAGGTGTGGACTAGCTCCCAGAATGCTTTAGAAGGAAGAAGACTAAAAGAGCCTTAAAATATCATTGCCAAAAGGAAGGGAAGGTTGATGTGTGAAATCTCTAAAGCTGGCTAACTAAGACTAATATTTCAGGATTTAGCAGCAGAATCAAAACTCAATTTATTTCCAATTAAACCTATCAAGACACCTGGAATGGAATGTTTGCTATAAGGAGCCAGAACTCAGGAATACTTTGGTTTCTTCTAATCTAAACACATCGTTCATAAGCAACTACTATGTATATGAACTTAAAGGACACTTGCTTAATTTGGGGGGAAAGGGGGAGGCTATGAGGAAGGCACCGGTGTATAAAACACTATTTCATTGGTTCCTTCATCTGACCCTGACTGATAGCTAAGGATTAAAGATTTGACAGTTACCCAGAAGTAAAAAGCTAGAAGACGATTTTGAGATTCAGACTGCCAAGAAGGTAAGAAGAACTTGCTTTAAAAGAAGGGGAAGAAATGCAAACGGTAATGACATAGTAACTTAGAGTCATTATATAATCAAAGTACAACAGGTGGTTCAGGCAGCAAGGAGAACTAACCGAGTGGTTTGCTTTTGATAAATTTTAATGCCAAAGCTTCTAGCATTAGGAAAGCAAAATCAGCAAACAGGTTTTGTTAGCTAAGCATCATTTACTCTGGGAGCTAACTTTAAATTAAATACGAATGGTAGCAGGTAGAGTATTAAAACAACAACAAAAAATCACACAGATATAATGTTTCCAGTTGTGTTTCCTAAATCCTTACCTCTAAATCTATTTCTAATGGGTATAATTTCCCATTATGCTAAAGTTTTCTAAGAATTTTTAGAGAGTTAGAAGAAATGCTCAACATCACTGATCATCAGGGAAGAGCAAATTATAACCATAATGAGATATCACTTTACCCTCTGAGAATGGCTATTACTAAAAAGTAAAAAACAAAACAAAACAAAACAGATGCTGGTGTGGATGCAGAGGGAAAGGAGAGCTTATACACTGTTGGGGGGATCGCATATTACCATAACCTCTGTGGAAAACAGTATGGACGTTCCTCAAAGAAATAAAACTAGACCATTTGACCCAGCAATCCTCCCACTTGGTATCTACCCCAAAGGAAAAGTCACCTGTGCTTGAATATTTATTGTAGCACAATTCACACCTGCAAAACTGTGGAATCAACCTGAGTGTCCACTCATTACTTCATGAGTGGATTAACAATATGTGTTCTACACACACACACAAACACCCCTTGGAATACGACGCAGTCATAAAAAGAAATGAATTAATGTCTTCTGGAACAATTTGGAGGAACTGGAGACCATTATCCTACGTGAAGTATTTCAGGAAGGGGAAAAAAAAACACCACATATCCCAATAATTTGGAACTAATCAGTAGGCATACATGGCCACAGAGAGAAGTAAAAATCTTTGGAAATCAAGAAGTGAGGAAAGGGGATGAGAAGAGAGGTACAAACCTACCTAACAGGTACAATGAACACTATTCAGGTGATCAGCTCACTAACAGGGCAGATGTAGGCATTATAAAAGCTGTCCACGAAACACAAACATTTGTACTCCTTGATATTTTGAAATAAAAAACAAAATTAAAATAAGCAGTAAGTTTTCAATTAAAAAGCTTTCTGAGGCCAAATGAGGAATGTTTTGATGTTTTTCTCCCATTTTAAATTGACAAATAATAACTGCATATATTTATAGGGGACAATGCAATCTTTTGATATATGTATACACTGTTGAATGATTAAAACAAACTAATTAACAATCCATCACCTCACCTACTTATTTTTTTTGTATTTGAGAACCTTTAAAATGTATTCTTTTAGCAATTTTGAAATAGGCAATACATTATTATTAACTATCCTATGTGCATAAACCAAACATAGGAAGATGAATTTAAAATGTTTTTATTGGTAGGGTGCAGTAGTTCATGCCTGTTATCCCAGCACTCTGGGAGGCCCAGGCAGGTGGATTGCCTGAGCTCAGGAGTCTAAAACCAGCCTGAGCAAGAGCTAGACCCTGTCTCTAAAAAAACTAGCCGGTGTTGGAATTCTTCTATGCCATAAGCTCCCGGCCAGTGAATAAAGCCCTTCCTCTTATTAAAAAAGAAAAAAAAAAACTAGCCTGTGCTGTGGCGGGCACCTACAGTCTCAGCTACTGGGAGGCTAAGGCAAGAGAATCACTCCAGCCCACGAGTTCGTGGTTGCTGTGAGCTGTGAAGCCATGGCAATCAACCTCAGGGTTATTGAGAGATATTCTGTCTTAAAAATAAATAAGTAAATAGATACAAATAAATAAAATGTTTTCATTTAAAAATAGTAAAATGTAAAAAAAAAGTAATTAATTCTTTAGTTAAAATAATCACCTACTCCTTTCAAGAAGCCTTACCAATGTTTTGTGTGGAAGGCACCTGACCTCGTGTAATTTCAAGTCATGGCTGGCAAATTACTACTGAAAGTGTCATTCAATGCCTCATAACTGACCACCACAATTAGAAACAACAAAAAAAAACTGTACATGTGGTCCCACGTACTTGGTCCTGTTTTTACTACTAAAAACTGGTACATTCTTGAACACATATGAATCAAGTATTTGCCTCCCTCTAGTTATAGGTTAAACCAAAAAGGCCATTTCATTTGGGTGAGGTGGGTCACACCTGCAATGCCAACAACTTTGGGAGGCGGAGGCAGAAGGATTGCTTGAGGCCCAGAGGTCAAGAACAGCCTGGGTAACGCAGTGAGACCGCATCTCTACAAAAAGTACAAAAATTAGCTGCATATGGCGGCACACACCTGTAGTCCCAGCTACTTGGAAGGCTGCAGCAAGAAGATCACTTGAGGCTGCAGTGAGCTAGGATGAAGCCACTGCACTGTAGCCTGGGCGACAGAGGAAGACTCTGTCTCTGAAAAAGGCAATTTCATACGGATCAACTTAATATACAGCCTGGCCATGGAGTTCATTTGCAATTTAAAATAGTGTGCAATTGCACATCAACTTTATGGCCACTCTGTATAAGAGAACAATGACATTGCCATCCGAATGCTGTCATCTTGTCAGTAAAGTCCCCTTGACTATGGTGTTGAAAACTGCACACACGCCCCTTCCCTTGAAGCACTGCCTGTGCCTGACCCTTGCTCTATCACATCCTGGTTCCTTTAGCCCAACCCTGCTTTACTATCACTTGCTAACTTCACCACAATCCATTATTTACTTTATTTATTGTCTCTCCTTCTTTACCTCTCCCTGCCCATTAGACTTTTAAACACAACCAGAAGACTTTATCTTTTCTATTGAGGGGCGTATCCCCAGCACCTAGAGCAATTACTGGCCCACAGCAAATGTTCAATATTTGTTGTATGATTAGTAACAAAATATCATCTGGATCAGCAATAACCAGTTAAGTAGGATATACTATTAATAAAAATAGTGTCACAGGTAAATGTTTACTCTTACTGTTAGGATTTAATGCAAAACACAATGCAAAAGCATCTCTCACTTACCTTTTGCTCTTGTATTTGGGCCTTCACCACTTTGAACTCAGCCGATGGGGGCTTCTGGTTGGCCACAAGTTCCTCGGTGTCCACCATCCAGCTGAGCAAGGACTCCAGGGCATCCTGGAACCGCCCACAGTGCAGCAAGGCCTCCTGCAGCTGGGCTGCCCGCTGGGCCACCTGCAAAGGGGCCACTTATATCAACTTATTTACTTATTTTGCAAAATGAAATCAGCCCATAGGCCATACCTTTTCAAGCTATTTTCCCCATATCTTCACATATTTCCTTTTCCTTTTTACTTCTAAATCTACCCAAAGCATTGATAGTGCAAAGGAAACAACTTTAGCAAGTGAGCCATGAAAGTAAGGCCACTATTGCTAAACAGTCAGCAAAGAAGATGCAATCTTTGAGATTTGGGAAATGTCCAATACGTTTATGACGGCAATGAATGATTCAAATAGTTTAAAGTTATTGTAAGAAACAATGCTTTAGTCATTTTTATCATTTTACCTTTTTATTTCCTCCTGGTGAATATCTGATATAATGATTTTTTTAAACAACTAAGATTAAAAGAAACTGTTATGTAATAGCAGAAAGAATCACAATTACATTTTGCTAGAAAAAACAACTATAAAGTATCCAATTAAATCCTGCTAGCTCCAAGCTCTGAAGTCCTTTTCAAATAAACCATGGCCTTTGTCTTCTAGTAAACGGACTCTCAGCGTCCTACATAGAGATATCCATTGCCTTTCTCAGAGATCTTTTCCTTTGGAACTGAAAACGTGGTTAGCAAGGAATTTTAAGCACTATGGAATATATTTACACCTGCATGCCAACTGTGTTTAAGGGAGCACTGTAACATGAATCAGACTGCAAAGAATGTAGTTTTATGATCTGGCAACTGCTTACCATTTCAATGTTGGGAAAATTGTACACAGTCATGATTTAATAAAAAAACAACAACATCATCATCATCACCATGACTATTATGTGCCAGCATTACCTCCCTAAGGCATTAGAGCATTATTTCTAGCATTTTCCCTCATGGAAATTTAGAAAAACGCGGGATTACATCTTCTAAGTAAAATAGTGCGTGAAGATGATGGTCTATAGTGAGGGCAGCAAATTCTCAGTCCAGGACTAATAGAGCAGCAGTTCTCAACCTGTGGGTCACGACCCCCTTGTAACAAAGAAAATACATGGCAGCATTAGGAAGATTGAGAACCACTGTAATAGAGGATATAACTTCTTTTGCTTATTTAGAGTTGACTTACACTGTGAA
Source organism: Arctocebus calabarensis (assembly GCA_963573935.1). NCBI lineage: Eukaryota > Metazoa > Chordata > Mammalia > Primates > Lorisidae > Arctocebus > Arctocebus calabarensis. The sequence goes on from CAUYON010186457.1 coordinate 24,206, forward strand.
ATTAGTCAACAACATTTGAAAATTGGAAGGTTTCAGATATAACGTGAGATTTCCATGTTCTTTTGAAGGTTAAGTATAATATCTGGCCACAGGGAGCCTACACCCCTACATGTCAATGATATACTGGATCTAAGTGCCTGCCCACACTGTAACAGGTGCATGTGACCCCCCAACACAGAGCCACAGACTAACAGTGCATGTGACCCCTCCACACAGTCCCAGATCATGGGCACCTGCCATCATCCTGCACTATACATTCGCAGCCATGTCTCTGTCAAAGTCAAGAAAACTGGAGGGAAAAGCCCTGTCTCACCCAGCTCACTTCTTTCATTTATGTACCCTACTCAGCTTCTGTGGGCTTCTGAGTTTGAGCCATCCATTTTATAGCAAGAGAAAAAAAGGAGACATGTTTAGAAAAGTTTGGCTACTATAAATATGATTCATGGGCACAATAAATGTTTGTAATCAACAAAAATGACAGTGATGGAATGAGAAAATTACCTTCTTATTGAGAGTCTTCCACCGTGCGTTGACATCATCCAGGTCTCGCTCCAAACCCTGAGTGCTGGCGTTTTTAGCAGCACTCTGAATAAGGCCTTGACCTAACCAGTTTACATCTTGCTGTTTAACCTGCAAGGGTTCTATCTCTTCTTTCTGGAATACCTGAACGTGAAAGAGCAGTAATTACATGAATTATATTATCTAGCAATCACCAAATGTGCAATACGCAACTATCAATTATTTCAGAGGTAGAGATAATTTTTGTTGCCTCTTCATAGGGGATAGCTTTATGAGTAACAGTAAGTAAAATAAGTATATATCAAGAGCACTCAGGAACTTCAAAGCATGATAGTCTGAGAGCAATTAATCAGATTACTAATAAAACCAAGAAGGGAGTATGTGTGTCCTCTCTTTACTGCTTCATAATCAAAACATGGGGAATTTCTTATTGTTCCAATTTAACTCTCACAGAAGATATACTGGAAATGCTATATTGGGCAAGGCATCCCTCCAGGCTCCCAGAATGATGGCTGCTGCTAGCGAGCAACTGGAGTGGAGAACTATCAAGGAGATGAGGCGAGACCACTAGATAAATACGTGGCTTGCCAAGAGGACCAAAATACAGAGATAGGAGAAGGAAAAAGGCCCAGGTGTGTGCAACAACAGGGTGGACCCCACACATCTAACCCCTCAGTGCCTATCCAGATGCCCAGGGATTTGCAAAAAGTATAAGTATACAAAGACCTCGCCCCACGGAGCTAATCACACACATCCCTGACAGGGCAACTCGGCTTACTCTCAGGTCACTGCCAGTGGTTTCCTAGGGTTGTCTCCACCACTATCCAATCCATCCTACTTCCAATTGTCCAGCACTGACAAAGCAGCTAATACGCAAGCTCCACGGAAGCAGAAATATCACTTTCCTTACAGTAGCTCTAAGCTCTGGGCCCACCATGGTACCCAATAATTATTTGCAAAATTGATATACATATAAGTAAAGAAAAATCATATTTCTCTCTTAGTTGGATGACATCAACCCCATCACAGATATCACTAGGGGTAGATACATTGTGTCTTTCACAGGTAATGTCAACGTTTTTAACCTAAGGCTTGGAGGATGCCGGGAGGAAAGTCAAGTGTTTTAACTAAGGAAGGAAAGTTTCAGATAGTAAAGGAAACATAGTTTGGGATTCTGGGTTTTATACTGAAGGGCATTATAAAAATGTACCAATGATCAGACAGTTATTCAGAATGTATGGAAACATAATAAATGCAAATACTAAAACAACACTTAAGAAAAACTTACAGGCCTAGTATGAAAAATAATGTTCAAAGATATAGAGACTGTTGGGGGCAAACTCTTTAGATTCCGGTCCAAGGCCTAGTATACAGGATACTTTTATGTTACTATGTAAGTGAGTAAATTTAGGAATAGCAAACAAATTAATGATTGCTTCCTGTAAAGTCCTCTCTAAGTAAAAGCCCAAGCTGCTTCTTTCATAGAAAATCCATATAGACAACTTTCATACTGGCTAGTTGTTTTTACATAACAACACTAAATATAAAAAATCAATTACACATAATCAAATAAATTATGAGATTTTCCCAAATTAGTGAGAAACAAGTTTTCATAATTCTTCAAAAAGGTGTAAGTCAAAAGAAAGTTGCAACAAGGCGGTGCAGATAGATTCTGGCATATTTCTTTTTCGATATCAATTCTAAGTCACTACTTCTAGAAACGAATTGCTTTAGATATGTTTCACTACTCACCCAAAAGTAGGGATAATAAAGAAACTGCTACATTTTTATTTCCAGGAACTTGCATGGTAAGTAAGGATTCAGAAAAACATTTTATTCTCACTGTCAGATGGTTTGCAAGTACAAAAAAAAACTAATAACAATGTTCTAGTAAACAGTCTTCACCTCTGAGCTTGGCTTTAAATTAATTTTAGAGTTCTATATCATAGCAGATCTAGGTGAGTTTAGTAATTTTTCAAGGTGCCACAAAAACACACTAAGAATTGGAAAAGATAACTAGTAAAAAGTATATACTTTTAAGATTTAGTTACCATCTACGAATAAACTGAACAATCCTTTGCAGGAGAAAAAATACTTTGGTGAGCTTTTAAATTAGCATGCCATTGACAGTATGCATAAGGAAAAGGCATGAGTGACAATTATTCCATAGATTGAGAAGAGGAACTTTTCTGATACCGTCTAAATCCCCCTTATCTCTCAGTGGTAACAAAATACCTTTTCCCCCACCAACACAAAGAGAAGCTTAAAATAAAATAAAATTACCCCTGAGGCAAAGTTTACCAGAAGAGTTTAGTAAAAGTACCAAAACAGCGGAACTTCAATCTAAGTGGGAAGAAAAAAATTACAGGCCTGACAAACAACGTCTACTTATTATAAAGCTGAACCCTTTACTTTCTTACCTCATTCACTACTCAACAAAAAGTCGGGAGCTATCACGCTTAGAAAATACTGCACGATAACTCTACCCCTCACATGTAGAGCTCCTGATAGAAATTTTTCATCACATTGAAAAAGTCCTTAAATTGTGTAGAATACTTTGCAGACCATAACAATATAATGTTGCGTTTGTATTTTCATGACTAAGCCTGTTAAAGCTTAATAAATCCAATATAATGACCTGTAAGCAGCAGTGTCTTAAACCACTACTTGTGTAAAAGGCTAACATTAACCATAAATTCACAGTGGAGGCACTCTAAATGATGCGGCAATCAATAGCAGGACCCTACACAGCTGGGAAGAATCAATCCTCCCTAATTAATTTGTTATATAAATGACCAACTTATCAACAAGTGGCATCTTTCAGGGTGTGAGTCAAACCCCCAAATTGGAGGCCTAAATTTGATCATTATTAGAAACACTGGTGACCACGCTGGAACACAACCACAAACCTTTGGCGGTGCGGTTTCCCATTTCCATGAATTACCTGAACCGACTGGAAGCCATTGCAGACTGCATTCAGCATGCCTGCCTGGGCCACCGTTTTTCTGGGCTCTGCTTGTTTTCCTACTGGCATGAATTTCAAGGAGCACTTCCTATGGATCACCTCCAGCTCCTGGGCAGGAAGGGGAGACTCCACATCTTTAGATGCTGTGTTGAATCCTGCTGCATCATACTGTGTCATGAGTGACACATTTTCCACTAAGCTGGTGCTGCCACCATCTACATCATTCTCCCCCAGAGCTGTGTGGCAGAGATGTAAACCCTGAGGGGAATCCTTCATAAGTTCCCTACTTTGGGCTATGGTTTGGGATACTCCTGCTCCGTACGTTTTCCCCCCTTCTCCGAGGCTGGATATATGCTCACTGTCTCCATTTCTTGGCATAGTTAATGGACCATATTGAACAGTACTCGCTTTCAAATCGCTCTGCAGGCAACAAGTTTCATCATGGATTTCCCTTTGACGATTTACACTTTTCACTGCCTCGAGTGGAGAATCATCATGTAAAATCATCTTGAAGTTTTCATCAGGGTGGACACTTCTACATGAAAGCAGTGGGATTTTCTGTTCACTGATGGAATTAACAGAAAAAAATGGTCTATATTGCTCTGTTATATGAATATCTTCAGCAGAAGACAAGCTTCTAATGCGTGACTGGTCCCCAGTTAAAATGCCTTGTTTTTCTTCCCTCTCTGCTGGAGGACTACATAAACCAGAGTCGTCCTCCTCTGAAGTTAGCGAATTAGTCCCCCACCTGTACTTGCTGGCCTTGGCAACAGTATCTGACATATCAGTAGGTTCAACAAAAGAGCTTTCACTTTTGTTTGCATAATCCATAAAATTGGCTGGGACAAACATTCGCCATGACCGTCTATGCTCTTTCTTTTCTGCGTGAGATTTGGCTTTGGGATATCCTGCGGTTCGAATGATATCGCTGTTCAGCTTGAGTGCATCAAAGATCGTCTTTTCATCCAGTTTGTTAGCTTCACGACCTCTCACCTCAAAAACACTGGAGGAAGTAAGGGCACCGTTTGAGCATAAAGAGCTAACATCCAGTGTTCTGTGACTGTAGGGTAAAGTCCGGTCTGTAAAATGCCTGGACGACAGGCTGCCTTTTGAACCCGAGTCTATCTGTTCGTTTAGTCTAACAGTGTCATAGATGGACCGCTGTGGGACGTAACAGTCTTCAATGTTGAGGTCTTCCTCTTCTTCCCCCTTCCCACACGGGGGATTCTGACGTAAACAGTCTGGTCTGCTGAGCGGCTTCCCCATTTTGCAGACAGTTAAAACAAATATTGCATCTCTTGATACAGAAAATAAGAAATAAAATAAAGCATCTTTCAAGAAAGTATGCTTCTGAATAGAGCTATGAAGTATCTTCAGCATAAAGACTCGTGCTCAAATAATCTATGTCTTAACATATGAGGTGTTTAAGGCCATCAGCAGTGTGTCAGTACAAATGCAACTATCCTTTTACCTGGTTGATTTTAGGACAACTTAGAAAAATAAAGTGCATCAAGAACAGAGAACAGAAATCCCCTTTGTCCACCTCCCTCAGACCCTAGAGTTCCCTTTCACACACTACAAAACACGGGGGGGTGGGGGGGGACCAAACAAACACACACTTGACAGTGGCTCAAACACTCAGAACATTCCATTGACAGTCCATTTCCCTTTTTAGTCTAATTTTGCATCTGAGATTTCCAGGTTAAAAATCTCCAAATGAGCAAGCATTTTAACAGGCTGACTGTTAATTTCAGCAGAGCTCTGGTTGACTGTAATCCACTTAAAGATGGCTTGCAAAACTCCATCTCCTGTGTAAATAAACCATGCTTCTGAACCTTAAAAAGGCAAACAGAGACCTTGTATTGTTCAGATCAAGGCACAGAACAAATCTTCAGAGAATCCTAAGTCTAATGCTGTAAGAAAGTTAAAATTTTCTTTTAGTTTTTTCGGGGGGTGGAGGGAGTAGCTATAAATAATCTTGATTCAAAAGGCAGGTTTTCTTCCCATATTAAGCCTCTTCTAGGCAATTCAAAAATACCCAAAGGAAAAACAAATTGGACATTTTGGACAAGCCAGGGCAGTACAATCCAGCAACCATTTACAATAAACAGAAAGTAAGGTGTACTGTTAAGCTTCCCTTAAAAAAAAAAAAAAGTCATTTCCAAAGATTCTTATCTGGTCCTCCTTAAGAGGGCTTACTCCACCTGAAGCCACTGCAGCCGGGAGCAGCTCCGCGGTTTAAATTCACACTCGGCCGAACCGGGCGCTCCGCGAGCCTTGGGAACTGACCGGCGGCGGCGGCGGAGTGGCCTTCATTTCAGCTGGAGCTGGAGAGGCGGCGGCGGAGCGGCAGGCAGGGCGCTCAGGGCAGCAGGGGCCCGGGCGGGCATCGTCTCCAGCCGGGGCGCCTCCAGCGACGCCCTCTCTCCGGGCAGCATCTGCTCGGCGCCGGGCCGGCCGGGCGTCCAGCCGCGGCTCTCTGTGTCACCTCGGCGCTACCCGCTCCCGCGACCTAACTTCGCAGTCCTCTTCCCTCTGACTCCGCGCCCGTTCCCGAGCCGGCGAGCGGGCTCAGGGGGAGGATCCTCGGAGCCGAGGGGCCGCCGCGCAGCAGCCTGGCGGTGACATCAGCGCACAGCAGGCCGAGCCTGCGGCTGGGACACGGGCGGCTCCGCCGGAGGTCGCCGAGGCCCCGACTGCTCCAACGCGGGAAGGGGTCCCGAGGGCAACCTCACCCCGGGGGCAAGTCATCCCGATTCCTAAGTGGGAAAAAGTCCTCGCCCCTCAGTTGAAACCGCCCTCTCTCACCCTGAAGAAATCTCTGTTGTTGAAGCAGAATCTGCGATGCAAAGTGCAGATCACTTTGAAGTCGAAACTGTTTGGTCATTCCCTTTTAAAATCCAAGTTCAAATCTAACTGTTCTCCTGAGTAAATTACTCCTACCAGCACAGGGCTCTGAGCGCTGCTGACGTTGATATGAGTAGTTACTAATAACCATGCAGGTTAATGCAAGACCCAGGCAAAGATCAATGGTAGCAATTGACTGTGGGTATTTAACATAATCACAGCCACAATCTATCTACTGGACCAACATCCTTTAAAAAACAGTGTTTGACAAATTCAGCAAGCCAACCCTTAGCCTTTGTGGGAGAAATTAATAGTTTTATTTAAATAAAATCTGCCTAGTCTTTTTATTTTATGAACTGTGCAACATGGCAGACTAGCAGACAGGGTTACAGATGACGGTAGATAGTCTTTTAATCTCACAAAGTAATCGTCTGAACACAAATCAAGCCGTTGGGACTCCAAATGAAGAAGGCAGGTCTAGTAAAAACAATCTTATACTTTCTCTGATAATTTTACAGAAAAGGTGCGGGAGGAAACATTATCTCAAAATTATTTTTATAGACCTAAGAGTTGTACCTTAAAAAAAAGTCTTTTCATAACCAGAACTCTTTACAGGTAACTTATCCATTTGCAGTCATTGGATGCAATTCAGGGTGTGGCCATCATTAGGTTGAAAATACAAATATACATACACATATATAGTGTGTATATACATACATGTATGGCCATGTATAATGAAAAAAAATCAATATAAAAATACCCATCAGCATCATAACATCAATGTCCTTTTTTCCTGGTCAAGAAGTGAAATATTTCAACAAGTACTGGATTCTGTGGTGTTCAACAGATTAGGTACTAGGCTGGGAAGTAATAGATACCAAGGGTATTATTCCCAAGTGCTACTATCTTGACATGGAAGCCTAGACATACACTTATTCATGGCAACATTAATAATAAAGTTTCCATGAAATCTGTATGAGTGCCTTTCTCTGAACACATGAAGACCCTTACAGAATTCCTCTTAAGAATAGCTCTAATTCAGTACACCTTGGACTCTAACTCTAAATCATTAGCACCCCCCTTATAAAAAACTAAGAAGAACCACATGTAACCTCTTATTTGAGATGGGCAGTACATTTTAAAACAGCTTAGAGCAGTGGTTCTCAGCCTGCGGGTCACGGCACCTTTGGGAGTCTCCTGCATATCAGATATTTACATTACGATTCATAACAGTAGCAAAATTACTGTTATAAAGTAGCAACGAAAATAATTTTATGGTTAGGGGGTCACCACAACATGAGGAACTGTATTAAAGGGTCGTGGCATTAAGAAGGTTGAGAACCACTGGCTTAGAGGAGCTATTCATAAATTCAACCACTCAACAAATGGTGCTGTCTACCAAACACCGTGGTAAGCACTGGAAAAATGATGGTGGACAGAGATACAGCCACTATTGCCCTCACACAACTTGAAGTAGACTGGGAATATGAACAAGGAAACGGACAAGACGCAGTCTGAAAGTAAGGGGTGCTATGGGAAAATGTTGATTGTAATTGTTTAAATATATGCCTTTTAATAACTGAATTCTTATTTCATTAAACTGATTTCAGCTTAAATGCAAATGTGTGCCATCATATTGGAACTTATGAGGATAATTTACATATATCTTTGTTACTTGAAATTACATTCCAAAGTCTTATCTGGATAATATACAAGAACTCATACATAGAGCAGAACTAAACTGGTTTATCTTTTCCTCCCAAATTGGGTTTATACAGCTACTATTAGTGTTATAGTCTCTAATATTAATAAAATCAGTATATATTAAACTGTGTTCAATATTAATCATATCAAAATCTCTCACATTTTTATGATAAGAAATACATAAATATGAGCAAAATTTTCCTGAAAAATAGTCAACATTTTTTCACATATACAGTCATGATACTAAATGGTTCAAAATATAATTTTACTTAATTTACATAGGCTACTAAATATAATTCAGTTAAATCATCTGTTAAAGCAGATGATTTGGGAAAAATACACAAATATTAATTGAATTATAAACAAAATAGTGCCATTTTCTCATTTCATATTCTTAAAGTTTAATTATTTAAAAAGAACAGTTCCTGAAAAATCTTACACTAAGTGCAATAATTCATTTCATAGAGAGGTTAAACACTAATTCTATTAGCCGAAATGTGGATTTTTTTTAGAGTTGAAAGTTCTTAGCCTAAGAATTTCAATGTGGAATCAGTGGAAAATATCCACGTAAATAAATGCAATGTTATCCATGAAAAGTGACTCAAGTAACTTCTGGCCCATCATCTCTTCAAATCTGGATTAGAAGCTAAACAAGAGACATGTTTGTGCCACAAAACATAAACAAGCCATAAGAGCAATAATTTCTATTGTTTTTTCTAAAATAGTTAAGCTATTACCTAATTAAACCAAAAGCACCCTTTAGTTTTAGTTTTCAAACTGATAACACTTCACATAAATGGCTAAAGGATTTTCAAGGATATTCATCAGATGAATATATGCAATGGCTATTTATTTTCCGGGAGCATAGTTTCTATTTAAAAGCAAGTAGAATATTCAGACCCCACCACAAAAGTCAACAACATTTAGAAACATTTAATAGATTCACTGACATTTGATGGGACTTGATCTTGATGTGAACCTTAGTTAATATCTTTAATGAGCACTTGCTGTTCTTCCTGTAAGCTACTACAATCCTAAGACTATGATGTTCCTGAATCTTCAGTGAAGTTTTCAGGTGACGGTGAATAAAAAATATTCGATGTAACAGAAGATGATTCTATACATAAACCTTATTAATTGAAATATGTGCATATTTCATATTTTAATATAGGTACATAAAATGTCTAAAAGCTCATTTTATGTTTTTAAAAAGTCATCCAGCAAGCAAAACAAATGCACACACTAATGTTCCCATACAATTTCCTTCAGAGAAATACCAACCAAACAACATATGAAGCTATTTCTCATATCAAAACACTGACAAAAGAAATAAACTAATCTTGAAATTACAACAATTAAAATAGCTGAAATAGGGTATGCACAGACATTTGTGGGGGGTGTTCTGGTTCTTGAGCAGCTCCAAAACCTTTTCATTTAATTTACAACAGCAACATTTACCTCCCCTACGTGGCTATTTAATGAACAAGAGACCTAAATAAACATTGAAAAAAAAATTTACCGAATTTGCTTATCAAGAAGCCAATGTATAATTTTATTATACCAAAGCAAATTCTTCTCTCTCACACACATGCAGACACACCTTTAGGCAACTTTCCACATTAGTAAAATAAATTATGGAGGCCTCCTTTATTCTAAGCGAGGCCTATGAAAATGCCAGTAGATACTAGTTTGGCTCTTTCTTGGGGGATCACTTTGAAATGCTGATACAGGTTTATCAAGTTAAAAGCAAAGCAACAAAACAACTATCAAAATATCCTATGCTATAAAAAAACCTCTGGCTGAAACTATCTTCAAAAGAAACTAATTCCTCCATCTTAAAAGAAGCAATAGAGGTTAAGCAGGGCTGTGTGACATAAAGGGTCACAGCACTAGTCAGCAGCAACACTGGAAAGAGAACCCAGGTTGTCAAGTTCCCTTGTAACAGTCCTTTCAGAGAAGTGTGGTATATTCTTTGTGTAATGTAGGGAAAGGGGCATCCATCTGTTATGCCTAGTGTGTGTGTATGAGAATATGAGGCCTTAATAGCTCCACACAGCAGATCAGCTCCAACTCTTAACAGCAAGGAGGGGTCTCTGCTTTGGCAGGGCGTCTCCCTTGCTCAGCAGACGGGGATATTCTTTCTTCCCCAAAACCTTAAATGTCACTTTGATGTGGGTTATTAAATAATATGACCTTGCTAGAAAAACTCATGCAAGTTTTTCACCTAGTTAGTTTCTATAGTGAAAGTGTTAAGTATTTTCACCTTTAAAAATACCAGAGGAGGGTATCAACTGTGCAACCCCTTTGCTCATGCAATCTCATTAACAAAAATCCAGTCCGTTAAGAAATTCACCCTAACAAAAACCTCTTCTATAACAACAGCTTTATCTAATTTTCCCTTTTTGTCAAAAAAAAAAAGGAGAACAATTCATCACTAACCTCTATATAATGTGAATATACTTAAAAACTACTATTAAAACATTCTTTAAATAGTCTCTCTTCAAAATGTGGTGCCATCACACCGCATTTGTTCATTTAATAAATAAATCATTTAATAAATACCTGAATGAGAAATCTGCGTTCAAAATGCCTGGCTTCTACAGCCCCATAAAACTTAGCATTTTAGCTTACCCAATATTTAAATAATGATACCCGGATTAAACAATGCCTTACCCGAACCACAGAAAATTTATTATGGTATAATTTGGCATGTGTTATGGTTTCTGTCTCTGGTTTTAACTTGGCTTAAAAATCCTCTGCTCTATGTAATGCTATCTCCATCTCTACGTAAGGATTTCTCCATTAAAATAAGGAGAAATAGTAAAGCATCACAAGAATGGAGAAGCAAGAATCCTGTGTACTCAGTTCTGATATGAGGACAATCAATGACCTAGTACAGGGGGAGGGGCGGAGAAAAAGGGGGAAGGAAGGAAAAAGGGGGTGGGGGGTCACCGGGTGTGAGACACCTCTTGGGGACAGGACATAATTATAAAAGGGACTTTACCTAACAAATGCAATCAGGTTGCCCAATAATAATAAAAAAAGAAACAAAATAAGGAGAAATCTCCAGTTCAGAAAGACCTGAGCTATGTTCATCTGTGGGGGCAAAATTAACTACGACTGGGGGAGCAAAAGAGAGGCTAGACATAAACCGTAAGCAGGTTCTGAGATAAGACTTTTTTTACACAGAGGTGGGGCTGGATTCGGTAGGATGTGACTGCATGCATTCATGAAAACATCAAGTTTCTTTGATCTTTGTTGAAATTAAATCAATTCAATATGGTGATAAAGATTACTTCATGATGATCAGAAGACCTGATTGGCTCTTATTGACATCCTGGGAATTACTGAGGTGGGTTCCCTGTATAAAGAGTCAGTGACACATGTGGAAATATTAATATTACTTAATAATGTAGTTTAGATTTGAATTTTTTCTTGAACTAAGTGTCTTCAAACAGGAGACAAGGACAGAGACAACACCAAAGGGGCTTTCTTTCCTCCTGCCTAGAGAGACATAGAATCGCTCTGCTGTTCAATCTACCAATTTATAAGTGTGCACAGAATTTAATTGTAATTATTTTACAATTAGAGAAGTGTTAAGCAGAAAGCTGATACCCTGACTTATCAAGAGCATAGAAACACTTCTTTCCTCGGTCATGTTACTCTAATACTTAGTATTTAGAAGTAGAAAAACGTATGGACAACAGAACTTACACAATCAAAATAGTTGGGAAAAAAAAAAACTCAAACTAACACAAAAAGTAATTCCCATCTAACTGCAGAACAATTTTCACTAAGAGTTGGGACATTTGGTTCAGAATAGCATTCGCTTTTTACCATTATGTTTGGATTGGTATCTTAAACACGAATTTTGTCTTTTTGAAACTTAAAGTAAATACTAATTGCTGTTTCTTAGGTTAAATTTTAGGGAGAAAAAATGGAATTAGGGAAGTCTGTCTTACCTGGTTTAAATAATCTCTTATGTCCCCTCTCAGTACAAGGCACTCCCTACCCCTAACTGGGTATTAGCTGTTACTAAGTTTCAGTCCTGCTCAGAAGGCAGTTTATTTCTGTATTAAGAAAATCTATCATAGGATTTTATCTGTCACATTAGGTTAAACTAAAGCTACCAGATAGATTAATGTCAAAAAGGATTATATTTTGAACTTCATGGTGAAAATAAGCCCTTCGCTGTTCTTTTCTGTTACACTGCTAGAAATTATAATTAGCTTTTCACTTAATACAAATTATTCCAGTTAAAAAATTTTCAGAAACTTTCTAAAATATCACATTTTTTAGTTTAATAAAAGGTTAAGGCCCAAACAAAAAATAAAGTAAGTTCTGAAATGTAAACAACTTAACTTATTGCTTTAATCAAGAAAGTTATAAACACTAAGACGATGAACTATTTGGTTCCATCTCAGTAAGAGCGGCGGTGGCCTTGACTGTCACCATCATCCTTGATACTATATTGTCCACATACCATCAGTTTCTAAGACAGATCTACACACGTTTACCTCATACTTCTCATAGCAACCAGCTTGACGGAATACTTTGCTGAAGTGGGTGTTCCTGGTAATTGGGATTAAAAGGAATACTGGCTGTTTATTCAGGCTGCCCAAATTAGGCTACAACAAAGATGAAGTGAAAATTCCCTGGAGAAAATATCAGATGTGAAACAGGACAAATAAAGTTAATACAAAGCATTGCATTATTTTCATCAAAACCTCAGGTTCTGACACTTACTACCTGTGTGACCTTGGGCAAGTCACTTACCCTCCCAGGGCCTTGGTTTCTTGATAGTAATTTGGGGATGAACAGCATGTACGTCTCATGACTGTTATCAGGACTAAAGTTGGAAGGGTTTATAATAGTGCTTGACCCATAGTAAGCCCACAATAAATGTTAATTGTTGTAATTATTATCTTTTTAGAATAGAGACACATGAATAGAATTACAGGTTGGGCAGGTCCATTATGTTCTTGTTCTTTTCTTTTTTTTTTTTTTGGCAGTGGAATATATTAAAGGCAGGTGATTTTTCTACTTGAAAACATTTTTTTAAAGTCACTGGGTTTCAAGACACTGAAAGTACGTCATGATATTCTTTGATATTGCTGAACTTTAATGAAATCCATTAACTCATTTTAAATAATCAGAAAACAGACAAACACGCACTGCAGGCTAAATGGTTTATTTTAAGTGAAATGATCACTCTATTTTTCTTCATAATTAGATAAGAGATCTCTGCTACTATTAATGGGAATGTGGCTTATTTGGTGCTTTTTTAGTTTGCAAAACACTCCCAATGCAAAGTCGAGAAAGCGCCTCCCATCTGCTGCTTTCTCTTACTTGCAGCTCATCACAGGAAGAACCCCATTTTCTTCACTGTCCTCACTCTTGTGAACACAAAGGAGAAGACATTCAGGACCAGAGTACCAATGTTATTACTTTCCCCATTTTTCCACAAGTAGTTGAAAAAGTGAAGAGCAATGAAGACCTACTCTTTTCTCTACACAGATTCCCAGAAAACGTAGAGAAATCATAGTATTTCATAGAAGCACTTAACATGGTTAAATTGCATCAGTACAAAGACTGCTTGGTTACTGTCATTTAAGCATTAGATTGTCAGGAAAATTTCAACCTTCATTAATGGAGGAGAAGTCACTCCCAAGATCTCACTTTGAAGCAACAATTGTCACATAACTACATTTTTCTAGAGGATTTTCTAGAGGATTCTCATATGAGAAATTTTTATTTCGCAAGTCAGAAATGGAGTTTCCTTCACCTTTAAGAATCAAGATCTAGGCTGGCCTGGTGGCTTACACCTGTAATCCCGGCACTTTGGGAGGCTAAAGAGGGAGGATCCTTGAGGTCAGGAGTCTGAGGACAGCCTGAGCAAGAACGAGACTCCATCTAGACTAAAAATAGAAAAACTAGCTGGGGATTGTGGTTGGCACACGCAGTCCCAGCTACTTGAGAGGCTGAGGCAGGAGGATGGCTTGAGACCAGGCATCTGAGGTTGCTGTGAGCTATGATAACATCACTGCACTCTAGCCAGGGCAACAGAGTAAGGATGTGTTTCACGAAAACAAAAAGACTCATGATCTAAATAAAGAAGCACCGATGTTAAGTCTCGAAGGAACTGGTGTCAAAGGCAAATAAGCATAATAATAACACAAAGAAAAATAAGTTATTTTTCAAAATTCAATCACCTAAATAACATTACTAATGATGAACAAAGGAAACAGTATACCAAACACAGCAGCATAGAATTTGGAAGTCTATTTGATTTTCACTCATTTCTCATGGCAACAGTTTATAGGTCTATAAATTCTGGGAGGTTTTGTTTGTTTGTTTGTTTTGAGAAAGGAACTCTTACATGCATTTGGCAGGACTGCGAACTAGTGAAACCTTCCTGGGAAACTGTATGGAAATACCGCAAAGAACTTAAAGTAGACCTACAAATTCCACTGCTCGGAGCAAATTTATATACACACACTCACACACAACCAAAGCAAAAAGGTCATTTTATAAAAAAAAGACATTTGCACACCAATGCTTGTGACACTACAGTTCACAATGGCAGAGACGTGGAAACAATCCATGTGCCCACCAATACATGAATGGATTAACAGAATGTGGTCCGTGCACCGTGGTATACAGGGTACTGCTCAGCCATAAAAAAAATGGTGAGCTCGCATCTTTTTGTATAACCTGGAAGGAACTGGTAACCATTCTTCTAAATGAAGCATCTATGAGGAACAAACTCATCAACTCAAAACCAAACTAGAACTAATTGATCAACCCTTAAGTAAACACATGGAAGTAATTAACAGTGAAAATCAAGCTGGGGGGAAGGAGGAAGAGAGAATGGGCAAAGGTGAAGGGCACATGGATATGTATAACTTTGACTCATTCTGTACAAAAACAAAGTATGCAAATAAAACATGTACCCCTAACATTCTGATATAAAAAAAAAATGCTAACCATGGCCATCTCTAAGAAAAATAACATAAAAGCAGCATTAAAAAATGCAAATTCTATTTTATTTAGTCTTAGTTTCTCCTTTACATGCTAATGTTACAATACACCTCCAATTGTAAAACACACCTTATAAACAGAACAGGTGACTTGGCAACCGCAAAGGTTTACACCGATCCTATGCAGTTGGAATGGTTGGTATTTAGGACCCTCTGTTTCCATGGAGGAACCCATCTCTGTCTTCTGTACAGAAGCAGCTACTGCTCTCACTATCATAAATAAGGCTAAATACAATACAACCAGCCCCGCAGTTTCATCTAATGTTCCATTCATTAAGTCTCACTGAGCACTATCAAGGGCAGACATTTCTTTATACAATCCAATCAAAAATAATTTACTCCTGACATTCTGGGGCATGAGCCCAAGATCTTTGCTTTATGAAACAAGGATTACAATATGGAACTCTACAATGCCTTCAAAAATATGAACTTTTAGAAGAAAAAAATTTATAGAAGACAGTAGAAGAAATTAAGAAGTCTGAGAAGAACTATGTAAAGAGCAAGGGCAGTAAAAGAAAATAATTCATGATTTTTAAAAAGGTTAGGAGAAAAACATCTACAGAATTAAAAGCACAGTTGGCAGCTGCAGTTGGCAGCTGTGAATGACATCAGACCTGGACTCCATGATGTCAGCTTTGGGCTTGCCTTGGACCTTGTCAAGCACCCTTCGGCCCTCATGATGTTATCTCAGGCCTTATCCCATGAGGCCTGAGATCCCCAGTAGGCATGAAACTGCCCCGCATGCCTGGATGTTACCCCCATATAAAATTATTCAGGCTCAAATACTACGTGATGGTCATATTAGAAGGTACTAGAATTTAGGCAATTTCCTTTCTATACAATTAGAAATTTCTTCTATAATGAAAAGAGTTGGCAAAAATGAAGAGTTCCCTACCTTGAAGACATTAAGCTGCTGATTAATTGTCTCTGTTTCCATACCAACAGGACCTTGGGACTCCTCATGTTCCTCAGCGTTCTGGAGAAGGGTAGAAAACTCTTTCAGTTTGCTGTAGAATTCTTCAAGACGCTCAATTGTCCCTTCAACCTGCTCTTCTCTGGCTTGGGCTCTGTCCAGTAACTTGTTGCATTGTTTACTCAAAGCCTCCAAGTCCCTTTTGATTCCAATGAGGTCAGGGGACGTTTCTCCCGTGGCCAGCATCATCTTGCAGGTTTTATTGGCATTGTCGTTGCTTGCTATGAGGGCTTCCAGCTTCTTCAGAAAGGCTGTCATAGCCTCCTTTTGCTTCTGCAAAGTTTCTACATCTCTCCCCACTGGAGCCATGCTATCAAGTTCATCATCAAACTCTGCAAACTGAGAAAACATTTCTCGGATGGTATTCTGGAAATGCCCAATGCCTTGCAGCTTGGTTTCTAAGAACGAACACTTCTCATCAACTTGCTGACTTACTGTACTATGCTCTTGCGCTAACGCTTCTGCTTGTAATAAAATGTCAGAGGTTCCCTTTGAGTCTGAGGTTTCTAGCACAAGGTCCTGTGCGAGTCTTTGGGCCAGTTCTACCTGAGGCTTCAAGGTCTGAAGCGATTTCTGTTGGGTCTGGAGCATGGTCAGGTTTTTGTTACTGTACGCCTGGGGTCCTAGGGAATCGTGGATGTCCAGCTGCTCCTTTGCACACTGAAGCTGCCTATGAGCTTCTTTGGACACTTCTTGAAATTCCTTAAACTTCTGAGCCATATTCTCCAGGCAGAATTTCTTACTGTGAAGTTGTTCAGTGACCGTGTCCACCTTCTGGATCAGTGACTTATTCTCGTCTGTAACAACCTCCTTATCTGCCTCACAGACACTGAGCAAGCTATTGGCTGTGTTGTTGAGTAATTCTACCATGCCGAAGTGTTGGTCCATTTCCTTCTGCAGAGACTTCAATTTGGCAATAGAATTCTCAGTTTCAGCAGGATCCAAGCAAGGTTTTACTTCCTCCAGGTCATCCTGACATTTGCTTATCCACGGCCGGAGAGTCTCCACGTGTTCTTTATACTTGAGGGCTTTTTCCAGTGCATCTTTTAACTTGTCTTCTCTTTCTTTCACCTGCTTATTAAATCCATCCCAATTGGTTTTAATCGTGTTAAGCTGTAATTGTAAGGCTGCCTTCTCAGACCCTTGTGTTTTTAATAACAGATTTTCACCGTCCGCAATGGTTTTTTCATAAATATTAGACTCGGCAGTCAGAGTTTTGCTGAAGTCTTTCTGATCTTTAATTAATGACTCTAAGATATCGAGTCTGGCTGATATTGGATGAGACCTGTTTTGCTCTTCTTTCTTGGTATCCAGCCAAGCCTGAAAGTCTCTAGACATTTCCTGAAATTGATGAGAGCTTGCACAGGCTGACTGAAGGTGCTGGACATGATTCTCTGAAAATAAGATTACAGACAGGTTTGTGTGTTGTTTTTTTTTATAACAACATTTTATATCAAAATATTAACTGAATCTGTGAAAAGCCAAAAGAAAAATCTCTGAAAGAACATATGGAACCATCTAAAAGCAAAGGCTCTTAGCGTTGAGTATAAGAACAACAGTGAACTTAAGTCATTAATCAAGGGAGGAAAAGAAGCAAGAAGCAGGCACGACAAAAAGAAAAGAGACAAGTCAAGAAGCAGGCATGATGACAGGGGAAATCAAAGATTGTGGAAATATGTGAAAAACACAGAGGTGCAGGGTGCAATCACACCACATGGCACGTGCTCTGAGTGTCTTTTTCATTCCAGTACTGGGAAGTGACAATTATGAAGTCCTTGGCTATGTTAATAAATAATCCATCTCTTATCACATAGGACTTTCTCACTTCTGTGACTTTTACATATCACGGAGCCAACTTAATATAGCATGTAAGAACTACATGAGTTTGTATCATGGCTTAACCTCCTTTGAGCTGCAAGACCCCAGGCAAATGCCTAAACCTCTAAGCTTCATTAACAGTAGCCATTGTGAGGATTAAATGAAAAGTTCTTACTTTACTGTCTATCACATGAAAGTGTTCATACAGTAAGACTAATAGTGACGGGCCGCCGGCACTCTGGAGGCCAAGGTGGGTATACTGCTTGAGCTCAGGAGTTCTAGACACTGTCTCTACTAAACATAGGAAAAGTGAGGCAAGAGGATCGGGTGAGCCCAAGAGTTTGAGGTTGCTGTGCGCTGTGAGGCCATGGTACTCTGCCTGGGGCAACAGAGTGAGACTCTGTCTCTAAAAGAAAAAAAAATAATAGTGATAACAGCCAATAGGTCTTTATTATCCATATCATGTTAAATGAAGGGGTAAGTACGAAATGGTTGCTGTGATCAAAAAATAAATCAAACCAATTAAAAAACACAAACTGAATATTTACGAGGTACGTGGCCTAGACACCAGTGTTACTTTTCAAACAGAACAAACAGAGCTACAAAATGTGTCTTTCTCGGTCCAGTCTTTCTGAATTCTAATCACTCAATATTGCTACAGCTGACAAGTGTCAGCACATCTGCCCTAGAACTATGGCGGCAGCGGGACAGTGAGGACAAAAGTGTCAGATGCGCCTCTTTTAGGAGTTTCTTTAGATGAGTTTTCTGTGACAGAACAGTTAAAGTAAAGCAGATGATACAAGGATACAACACCTTTCTAATAACTATTCCTCTGCATTTTTTTCTCTGGCAAATACATCACACTATGAAAATCTTTCCATCTTTTTACAAACTCATTTGGGATTGTCCGAAATTTCAATGAGATTTCATTACGTGGATCTTGCCAAGAGCCCGTCTCTGTTATAGACTGGCCCTGCCACGGTGTGCTATGAACAGACAACGGCCCCCGTGCGTACTATTCAGCCTCCTGCTCATTTATGTTCTCAATCGGGCAGACTCTCCTTAGGAACCCGCGTTACTGGCAACAGCTTAAAAACAGGCAATGTGTATCTGCTTCTGACCAGGAAATGCATAGGTACTAAAAGGAGACAAACCTGCTTTTTGTTCAATATCTTTAAATGATTTTGAGATGCCATCTAGTTGCCTGCTAAGTTCTGCTTTCAGATATTCTTCTTTCACGAGCGCTGACAAGTCGTCACAGAGTGCCCGGGCCACCTGCACCTGCTTCCTTTCCTGTTCTATCTCCTGCTTCAGTTTCTGGGCCGTTTCCAACTGCTGGTTCATAGCATCGGGGTGTGAGCTCACGGCCAGACTGCTGCTAAGTTTATTATCCAAGTCACTCAGTTTATCGGAAAGGCTTCTCAGCAGGCTTTGATACTGGGTGCTTTTAACAATGGCTTGGTCGATCCAGTCACATCTGTCACTCAATTGTCCTGTGAGGCTCTCCCATTTTTGGGTCACAGCTGCCAGTTGCTCCTTCACAATCCCATGTAAAGAAGGGTCTTCTCCGGGTCTGCTCAGAATGCCCCGACCAGCTGCGGTGAGCTGTTCATACTGAGGTTTCCGAGTATCGAATTCTTGTAGCAGAATCTAAGGTAATAAGAATAAATGCACAAATTATCGTCTAGTTCATTATAGAAAACATAGCTTTCAGTGTCCAAAACAGACAGAAATGATAATTATTTATCTAGTTTTTGTTTTTTAGTGAGCACTTCCCTAATTTTAATTTAAAGCACAGTCTAATTAACTTAAATCCAAAGCACAAGGGTGTTTCACAGAGGTAGTATCTTGTCTAAACTAATCATATCTTTCTTGAGGGAGAAAAGAATAAATATTTTTGGAAATAAGGGTGAAATGAAGAAAAAAATCATGTACAAATTTTCACACACAATGGGAAACAGTGTTATTGGACAAGTTTATAGGGCACTAACACCAAGTCTGCGTTTTCCTACTCATGTTTTTCCCTTTGTGAGAATTTGGACTATCGTATTGCATTTTACATTAAAGAAAATGCACAGTGATAACGGTGTTGAACATGCTAACTCAGGATGCATTAATTTACAAAGGTGTTTTTAACATAAGATTGAGTGACGTTCATGGTCTTTACTAGAAAGGTATTTGCTAATAAATCATGTAGCTCAGAATGGACAGGCTGAACATGACGCATTATTCAATGAAGGATCCTCAAACTCCTTTAGTATAAAAATGTTTATTTATTTATTTTTTTGATCTTTACCTATGTTTTATTTATCTATTTTTGGGAGACTCCCAAGATGAGAAGCGATTATTTCTCCCCAGATATTTATTTTTATCTTTTGTTTTCATTCTCTTCAGATTATGGATATGAACTAGAACATGTGACTCAGACCAAGACTTACTGAACTAGCCTCCCTGCTCTAAAGCCAGTTCTCTAACCTGAGAAAAACTGACGGAAACCACAATGGAGCTTTTGCTATTACACCTCACTTAAATTCCATGGATTTTTTTTCCCTTGTGGATTTATCTGCTTTGTGATCAGATGAGAGTCTAAAACTAAGGCACTGGTTTCAGGGTTCCCCTCTGTTTCCCTTATTCTTTGTCCCTTCTTATTCTGTCTCTGTCCCCTTGAGGACCTTACTGGGTGAGTTTTACAAGTTTCATTATCTACTACCACAATCAAAATGAATAAAACATCAAAGGAGTAATTTCTAAACAGTAAAAAGCATATAATAGCTTCTCATAAAAATATTACTCAATCACATGAATACTTCAAAGAAGACCCTTTTTAACATGATCTGTACCACCCACAGTATGACTGAAATACTCAGGGGCTTGGCCTACCCACAGGCTCCAGGACACTGGGCTGTCTCATAGCTCTAGTTCTCCGAGGGCTTCCCACTAACCTCAGGGTGGTACCTTATGGTCGCCTGAGATTACCTTTGTATATTACAAACATACGAAGGTAAAGCATATACCACCCCAAATTAATGAATTTGTAATGAAACTAGTGAGTCACGTTGCTGTGCGTGAGGTAGGTTAACACTCACCTGCACCTGCTGCCTCTGTGTGTTTAGCATATTTGGGTCAATTGACAAGGGCCCAAGAACACTGACCATCAGTTCTTTTTCCACAAGCCACTGTTTTAACTGGGCCTCTATGGTCTGGAATTGGGTTAGGTTGTTGGAGGACTCTTCCAGTTTTTGTTGTCTATCAACTGTTAATTGATTGAGTTCTTGCCACTTAGATTCTAAAAGAAAAAGGATGAAACTGGTGTTTGGTTTTTTGCATTAACAACATGATTATCTATGAAGACTATATATTATGCAAAATGATATGTAATGGCTATCATTCCATTTTTCAATAACTCTTCTTACCTAGTTAAATAAAGATCTAAACTAAGAGAAAATTGCATTTAATACACATTTTGTGGACCTGGTAGTTGTGTGTCAACTGAAATATAAGAAAAGAGAAACAAATTCGAAGATTTTAGAAGGCATTATAGAATATGAAATACTCCTTAAAGCAAATAAGACCCTGAGATCTTCATTTCTTCGAGAAGTCCTAGAGACTTTGTTTATATAACTATAACTAACCTAGTAGAATAATGAAGATTAATCCTTCACTTTAATATCAAATCTTCAATTAGCAGATCTAGGTAAATGGCTCCCACTATCCAGCCCCAATTATTCTCTTTTATTCAAAGCGTACATTAACAACCAGCCACAGGAAAGTTACAATAAGAAATCTTACCAACCCTTTAAACTCAACATTGAAAAATAATTCCTCAAAACACAGGGGGATTTTTCCTCTAATTCCTTTTTATTCCTCTAAAAACAGGTGGATTTTTCTGACTTTAACATTTCTTTCAAAGGTTACATCTCTCTCATGTCACTGAGATGCAATAATCCAGAATGTTCTATCAGGAGTTTCCTAACCCTCTTATATTCTTGACCATAAAACCTTAAGTCCCTCCTTTATGTCCCTTATGCTATAATTCCGTTTTGGCCCTCACCATGTGTTGTTTTTTAAAAATTTGTTTAATGGATACACAACAGAGGTCCATATCTTTGGGGTACATGTGATAATTTAATACCATCCCTCCAGGTGATGGTGAGCTAACCTCTTCATGTTTTGCCTGGATCAGTAGTTCTCCAACTTGAGCTGCATTAGAATCACCTGGAGGGATCATTAGTTCCCCCACCCACAGAGCATGTGATTCAGTAGTTCTGGAGTGGGGTATGAAATTTTGCACTTCTAAAAAGTTCCCAGGTGGTGAAGCTGCTGCTGGATCCAGGAACACACTTTGAGAAGTACAGACCAAGACTATCCGTCTTCTCACTGCTATCTCAGCTATCAGTGTTTCTCAGCTGCAATTTATTTGGTTCTAAAATAATTTCCCTAAAAAGAAAGATCACTTTCAAACATGTCAAGGCCTCCTACAATCTGGCCCTCGTCTACTAATCTTAGAGAGTTTGTATTTTGAGATGAATCATCTAATCTAACCCTGCTGATCTTATTGTAATCGTACGAACAGACTGTGCTCACACAGGTCACACGTCTGAGATTCTCTACCTCCTCGTCACATATCCCAACCTGATCCTGCCTTCATAATTCCAATGTATCTTGCCCTCTGTTGGGATGTCTTCCCTGCACTCACCACCCTCAGGACAGCATGCTCCCTGTACCCAAGGGTTACTGATCAAAGAACATTTAGTCCAGCACATGGACACATTAGTTGCTCAATAAATATTCACTGTTGGCCATGATTATTTGATCTGTGAGTTTTAGTTTTCACTAGTTTAATACACTGAAGGGGTGACTTCAAAAGAACACAATCCCTAAAATCTTATCTACTGACATCAATCTATATGGCATGTTCTAGTTACACACAATCTGACAACCACATAAAGCAATCAGAACAATAAACCAGGACGAAGAACTATCAAAGTCATCAAGAAGCTTTGTTAAAGTGCACATTCCCCATTCCTACCGTTATTCTAAAATGTCCTGAGAATACTCTTTCTAAGTAATTCTGATATCCCAGGGGATAGCCAGTCTATTAGGGCTAAATCAATTACAACGAGACAGGAGTCTCTATAGTTGGATTAAATACATCTCAAAACTTTAAGATCCTCTAGAGGAACATTTTTTCAAACTGAAATATACTTACAGATTTCTAAATTTATCACAAGGCACCTAACTCTAAAAGAAAGACAGTATTTAGATAAATGTAATGGAATGGAAGATCAAGTAATTATTATAATGATTGTAATCATAGTACATGTACATAGCACTTACTATTTGCCAGGTGCTATTCATCTGAGCTATAGATATATTAACTTAGTGAATTGCTAAACAATACTATGAGGTAGGGAAAATTATTTTCCTTCTCTTATACTAATATTCCATATCATTTAATAATGAAAAAATTTTAAGACAATAGGGGTAGTGAAGAAAACTCTGTAACCAGGAGGAAGAGATTATACAGGGACAGAGTAGATGTGGGAGAAGGACCCTAGATAAAGAATCAAAACTACCAGTCTTCAGGAGAGAGCTACTTTTTAGTATTTCAGTGAACAGCTACTTTTTAGTACTGATTGGGAGAGAGAAGATAGTAAAAATGGATCTGGAGCAGTCCCAGGAGGAACTCCCTAAAGAACAAAGCCTACCTTTTCCAAATAAATGAAAAGAACATTTAAAGTAAAAGATAATGAAACATTAAAAAGATAAAGTATAAAGCATCATAATGCTAGTAAAAAAAAAAGTCAATAATCGTTAATGAAAACGATGTTACCGAAAGCATAGCATTGTACTAATTAGTGTCTACCTTCTTCAGGAAAATAAATGTGGTCACTGTGTTTACCAGGAAAAATACAAGAAAAGATATAAAACCTAAGTTCAGTAGCAGTGGCTTGGGACTGATTACTGATTCTTTGCTTTGGACTTTTTCACCTTCCTTCTTTAATTTTAGGTATAAGACATGATAAAGGTTGTGAAAAGTGTATCTGAAAGGTCACCCAAACTAGACAAACTGTGAAAATTGTATTATTGTTTACTCTTACTATGAATATACAGGAAAGCCTGAATGTACTTGCATATATAATAGCACCCGATTATCAGATATGTGTGCCCCCAGTGGCCCAGCTGTTTGCTACAATTCTTTTGAACCCCCAGAGCAAACTAAATTTGCTATGTGGTATACTGATATCCATAGGAAGACTCGAGTTAAACAGAAGGAATACCTAAACAAATATAAAAAAAAAATCATTGATAACAATTTTGCAATATACACAGACATGTGCCTTTTTATATTTTCAATAACAACTAGAAGTTTTCCAGTTAGAATTACTATATATTTCTGAAGAATTATTTCTATGTTTTCATATTTTGTGTTGCCACGTTAACTTTAGTTCTCTAATTGTTAATGGGATACAATGGATATTTGTATACTGAACTTAAAAAAATAATAGAATAATGGTAAACATTAAAAAAAACCTAAGTACATAAAACAGAAAATATATTGTACATAAATGTAAGTGATGCCAATTCCCTGCACAATATAATTTCAAGTGACACTTTTAAATATGCAAAAAATAGGTTCTGAAAAGCAAATCCAAAACTAAGTGAAGCTGTAGGATGTTTTAAATGGATACAAGTGAAAAATGAATGAGCTTCTGTCTGTGAATTTTCATGTAAGGAATACAACATACCTATTTCTGCCAGCATCTGCTTCCATTTGGGAGCCTCGGGAGTATCTGGGTTTTCCTCCAATAGCTCGGTCAATTTGTCTTTCAACTCCTGCACTTTGTTTACATTTTGCTTTAGTTCTGCCTCAAATGACTAACAAGGAAAAAAAAATTACATTAAAGTGTGCCAACTGCAAAACACAAAAACGCAATTATGATCGAGCATTTTTTTTCCTCTAGCATGACCAAAAAGGAAGAAACTCCACTTTTAAAAGACAAAGCTGGTGAGGACCTGGATTCAGCAGCTATTTCCTTTCCTCTTGTAAGCCAGTCTGCACTGTGTGACAGGAATCCCACAGAGAAGGCCTGTACCCTATGGAGATAATGACCCTCATCTCCATTATTGAGAAAGAATTTCGTATTTTCAAATCAACCACTTTGGATAAAAGCAAGATGACATTAGTAGGTTGTAATTAACAAAAAAGTTAGCCTTGACAAAGGCTGCTATATTTCAGAATCTACTAGTGAATAAGCACTTTTTTGGACACCATGTAAAACGATCCTCCCAATCTTGCCAGCTACAGGAAGAAATGTCACCTATTAAAGAAAGGGAAAGTATTAGCTACCCTATTTTACACAAGACAGAACACATCCCTAAAACACTTAGCCTTTATATAAATATTTCCCAGTAGGTGGCTGGTTAACATCCCAGACTTCAACTGATTCAAAGGTGACAAAGTTGCTTACACAGACAGCTTGTTCATCTTCACCATGTGGGTGCACAAAAAAAGGTGGGGGGTAAATTCAAACTTAACAGGTGCAATGCATGGCTATTTTGGTGATGGGCACACTTATAATAACTTCGACTTAAACTAATATTGATGAAATTATTTCTATAGAGATCTTAACATTGATCTCTATAGAAAGACACATTAAACCCAACTATCAAACTGTGTGCTAAAGGTGACAGAGCTGGAAGACAACAAAGCTCCTGACCACATGGGCTCCGTTTGAATGCTGACTGGTTTTCTTTCACATCTTCAGTAGGAACCCACAGAATATACCTTATTCTGCTCAACTTGTGTCTTCACAGCTTCAGTATCTGTAGGTGCAGGTGTCTGATGCCATTTTGTCGCTGTTTTGTTCATTTTCTGTAACCACTGCATCATAGCACTTGATTCCTCCTGAGCTTTTTCCAGTTTGGAGAGTTTAGAATTCAGTTCTGCTATTTTGTCCTTGAGTAAGAGGCCAAGATCTTCATAATCATGACTTATATCAGTCATGTCCTTCTTAATGGATGTTAACCCTAAGGAGGAAGAAAAAAATTATACTGATGCATTTTCAGGTCATTTCGATTAGAGGTCTAGAAATAAAAGTTTGTCATACTCTGTAATTTTGCCACTATTAAGCCTACCATGATCAAGCCATGATCTTTTTAGAATTAAAAGTTTAGACTATCATGTAATACTATTTAATCACAAATAATTCAAGAATACTACATAATACAAGCAAAATAAAAACAGTAATTTCAAATAGAATAAAAACCTCAAACCACAAAATGTTACTTACTAATTCCTCAGGCACCAAACTCAATAAATTAGATAAAACTAATGTTATCTCAAGTGGCAAAATATCTCAAATTAACCAAATAAAAAAAGAATATACATTGAACTTGCTTTTACTAATTTCAGATGAACAAAAATGGATGGAATGTTATAGAAATATGATATTTAGGGAGATCTGTGACTATTAAATACCATTTTAATTCAAGTTTTAAATTTCAAATATATTATCCTCTAAGAAGATTTTCTCTTTCAAAAAAAATACCAAGTTACATTCATCAATAACCAATGAAAATTATTATTCACCTTTATTTGCCAAAAATTCCTGGGTATTTGCAGCTGTTCCTTCACCATTTAATATTACTCCACCTGTAAAAACATTAAAACTGAAATAACATAGATCTCCATGGTATTTCTACACATCAATGATAAATGGCATTGCATTAAATCAAATAATAATCACTATGTACAATAATCACTTAAAAATATTATGACTACTTGAAAACACAAAATACTAATTTAACTTCAGAATCAAATCAAGGCCTAAAATTTAAATATTTGAACAGCATCCTTTCTTCTATGTAAAATTTATTCTTAAAGTAGTAACCTGATCATCTTGAACACTAGCATTTCAGTATTATACTATTGTAATATAAATTAACCATTAAATATTAATTCATAAAATTTTTGTGATAAAGCTGCTTTATTGCTAAAGTCATCTCAGTGATAAAGTTCCCAAAGCTCAGAAGGTGCTCAGTATATGAGTGTGTTGAACGAAGCACAAAAACGACTGACGAACTAGAACCTTCCTTACGGATTGAAAACGCTGACACAGCTACACTGGGCTTAACGGAGGCAGAATGATTTTTTTTAAAGACATGAAAAATTCTGAAAGTTTAAAAACAAACAAACTGTATTCCTAAAACTATATTACATCAATACTAAGACAGAGAAAGGGAAAGTACACAGGCACCCAGACTGGTCAGGAGGACCTGGGTGTTAGTGTGTGACTCACCTGAAGTCAATTCCAGCCTCACTAGTTACAGCCACGTGCCTGGACAAAGGAATCAACCAAACTGATGGGGATAATGACACCTAACTGCGGGAACTAAAGACCAATCGCATCGGAACGACTCAGTGAGTAGTAAACTAGTATTTCTCTTCTAAAACATCATCATCTAGCGTTGCTATCTTTTCATAAGCAGAGTATTAAAAAAAAATTCTTTCTCAGATAGTGCCCATTGGCTATCTACTCAAAACACAAAGACATTTGTCAAATCACACAAGAACAAGTGGAAACAAATAGAAACATTTAAATATCTGAAACTTAAGTTTTGTCCTTTAAAAAAAATCCCACACAATGGCATTTCACATGAAAGGGTAACTGTCCCAGAGATGCTCAAGACTAATGCGTTACCAAGAGTCCAAAGCAGAACAAAACCAAACAACCCCCCCAAAACAAAACAAACAAAAAATCCACCCAAGAAACACCATTGGCGCTTATATTGCAAATATAAAGGGGACATGAAGAGCTAACATAAATAAAATGAATAGAATTCCTTTTCTTTTTTTTCAATTTTTGGCTGGGGCTGGGTTTGAACCCACCGCCTCCGGCATATGGGGCTGGCACCCTACTCCCTTGAGCCACAGGTGCCACCCCAGAATTCCTTTTCTTAAAAAAAAGAAAAAACTTGACCCTTTAGGAAATCTGATTAGGGGCTGAAAGGAGAAATCATCATACCATATATAATATGGTAGTCCCTGAAATGGGATTAATAGAGTAGAATAAATGGTCGGTTGAGAAAGGCCCAGCTGGAACATCAGTATCACAATAGGGACAGCTGGGGAGTTGGTCTGATAAACCACAGAGGAGACTCAGAAATCTCAAATAAAGATACGAGACTGCCTTCTGTCTATGCTTGGAGTTGGGTTTGTTTTCTTAATTTGATATTGTATACTTCAAACTAAAATCTATACCACAACTTAATTTTAGAATCAATATTTATATATAACTCTCACATTTGTTGAGAAGACAGGCTCAACCCTGATTTAGATTGTGCTTTAGACACGTTGGCCAACATGAACAGCACACAGAATAAAGAGGACAGGAATAAAAGGAGACAGGGTCCGCTTTCCAAGAAAAGAGCCAATTTCTTCCCTCACTTCCTTCTTTGCCAGGAGCCCAGACTCATTTCTTTATCAAATATTATAATAAGAATAGAAATATTTCAAATAGAATTTCAATAAATCCATTTCATTAAAGGTAAAAAAAGCAAGCAAATCCAATCTGTCCTCTACCTCAGTATAACACTCCTCACACTTACATATCAACCTGATTACATTTTAATTATGGTCTTTAATAAAAGAAAACATGAAGAGAAATCTGAAATTTGATTAGTACGGATATTTTTTCATAGCAGGTTTTAATATGTTTAAAGATGCTGTCTTATCACTTTCACTTTGTATTTCTAGGGTTATTTTATGCATTAGTTAACAAATAACATACACATACATAAAATCAATATGAGTGATTCTTATAGTTTTTGCCATAAATGTAAAAAAAGCACATACCTGACTTAACTGCTGCTATTGCCTTTGTAGGGGTAGTCACAGCACTTATTAGGTTACATAGTGAGATCCCACTGTTGTTCACTTTCTGAATCTCTGGTGTTTTTGAACTCCACTTTTCTTGTAATTTCTTGAGATATATAAAAATACATTATTTTCAGTCTTCTTTATATTTTCAAAGTGGCACGTTATAATTCAATTTCTTAAGCATATCTTAAGGCGGTAATAACTGTGGGCCCTAATTTGTGGAGGAGGTGAAGAAAAAAAGGTACCATCCCTGTTTGTTCCCACAGCCCAGGTGACTGTTAGCACTGTTAGCAGTGACAAGTGGGGGTATGGCCCATTCTGCTCCTTGCCACAGTGGAAGTAAGGTTATTCTCGGCTGCCATGGGTTCCAAAGTAACTGTCAACTGTAAGTCTGGAAAACTGTACTAGGTCATAGCCAAGTTACAGGAGAAAATGTATTAGGAACATTAAAAATAAATGGGAATTCAGAATTCCATTTTATAGCATGTTTTAGTTATTAAAATTTTAATGAATTTTTAAAAACATACATTTCCACAAATTTGGAGTGGAAATTTGCTGTAACTTCATAAGTGTCAGAATGTGAATCAGGTAACAAAACACTTGTGCACTATTTATGCAGGAGGTAACTTCTATCTTCAAATATTGATTATAGTGATAAATACAACCTAGCATAAAGTGCTAAGGAAAGAGAAAGATCTTTTACTAAATATTACGAGAAACAGTATCAAAAATAACTGAAGCTAAGTAGAGAATTAGTAGGGAAAGAAATGTAGACACTGTCACAGTCAGCAACTCATTAATACATTTTTTTAAAAAAAGCAAATTAATCAAAAGTTCATGTCCTTCCTCAAAATCATCAGTTAACTCCAAGTCATGATTTCCAAAGATCAAAACATACGATACACGTAAGGATCTAACTTCCATTAGATATTAGATCAAGAAAACCACCACTAGTCTTTTAATCTTTCATTACTGACACAGTCAAATGAAAACTTAGTATTAAATAGAATGATTCACCTTAGTTTCTTCTAAAGATTTTCCTAAATCCTCTGCACCAAAAGAAGGCTGCACAATGGGAACTTTTTCTGTTGTTTCTTTTATCCATGACTTCAGTGATTTAACAAGGACTTGGAAAGCATCCAATTGCTCTTGACAAGAAGTTACAGCTTCTTTTCTAGATAACAAAAGTCATAAAAATTTAGGCCACAGAAAGATGATGCTCGAAAGGGCTAATTACTAATAAATAAATTATTGTTCCCACATCAAGCTTAATATTTTTTTTAAATCTTCCATGTGCAACCCAACCCTTTAACACAGGAGAAAATGTTTCATAGGTGGTAAGTGAAATCAGCTACATCTCTGCTCCTTAGACAAGATTCAGAGATTAAGATAGCAGCAGTCAAGAAATCTGTAACCCATATGTAACAGCACTCTATAATGCTACATAAACTCTAAGACTACATAAACAGTTTTAACATTATTTGGATTCGGTGAGCTTTGATCTGTCCACTTTATGGGATGCTTAATGCCAGCAGGCACAGAACCAGAAGGGAAACATTCACAAATCACCAACTTGAGGAAAACATAACGCCACCTAGTGTCTTCTACACTACACTACAATCATGTTAATGGACTTGATAAACTCAGCGTTTCAGGGAGTACAGATTTAAGTCTCCTAAAATGAGATGTAACTTAATGACTGGAGAGTTTTGATGGATACCTCCCGCAATGAGGTTCAGGAAGCTCCATCCGGGACCATGTGGATGGTTGAGTGTGCTGAGCGCCATGGAGGGAACACACGCGCTCAGCACATGAACTGTGAGGACTGTCGCGTTTGGTATGTGGATGACAGGTGCACGTAGGCAAGTGTGCACAACACTGGCAGATTAGAATACACCACAGTTGGGACTGGTTGCTGATGACCACATGGTTCTAAAGTTGGACGGATTTGAAAGAAAACCCCTAGAGATCACCTAAGGAAATCAAAAACATATCTTCCACGTAATGTGAACTAAATATCATGGTATATGATGGAAAACATAGCTTCGTGAGAAGTATAGACTGGACTCAAAAGTTTTAGGTAGAGAAATCTGAAGAAACAAAGAAGACTAGTTGAAAGAAAATGACTCTTTTTCTATCTCTGGGGGAATCTTTTATACCAACTTTAGGAACAGCTGCTGTACAAAGAAAGCCACAGAGATAACAAATACACAAGTTAAGTCAGAAGGGCCTTCACAGGTTTTTAGCTCAACTTAGGTTCATTCTCTTGTTTCTTATTTTTTCATTTCACTCATGTCTCATGTGCTACTCCTTGAAAAGTAAACTATTATATAAAAGGCCACATTGAAATTGCACATAGTTTATGAATTGAGCTCAGAAAGTAAAGAACCATGAGCTGTCTTCAAGGTTATTTCTGCCTTTGCAAATAAAAATGTGATATTTACCAACGGCTTCAGATGTGGCAAGTTTAGATCATTTTTAGTAAGAAACTATCACCACCACTTTTCTTATATAATGCTTTCCACTTTTATGTAAAAAGTACTGAATTTTCTTCTTAAATATTTTTTAAAAATAATAATTAAAATAGCAAAATGTTATAAAAAATACTTATAAAGTAGCCTTTTGCTTATTCTCAAGTTTTAAAAATAGTTTCAGTTATCTATATAAGTAACAAAAAGTAATTGATTCTAATTACAATGCTACAAGTAGAATAAAATATAGTTTAATTTTTTAAGTGGTGCTTACTTTTCTTTGATGGTATCCTCCATTTCTTTGAATTTTTTTGACAAATTATTTGTTTTTTCAAAAACCAGAGCTTTATCACCTGGTAAGCCATGGCTGGATATCTCCTTCAGGAGACTATGTAAAACTTCAAGGTCCTTCTTATGGTCTAAGAATTCAGAAGTTGATTCCTAAAAAGCATTTAGACACTGAAGTCAATACAGATATTGCTAGATGCTCAATGGACATTCCATCCACATACACGTGGGATCAGAATAACTCTATTCAGAATTTCACACAGGAATAAGTCTGTCTAAGATCAGTAATCTAAATATAACCAAATGCAGGAAGGCTATTTGGAAGAAAACACAGGAAACTATTTACTTTAACATGCATTCTATATTTGTCTCTCTGTGGGTTACAGCATATAAGATGACACTCCTATCATCTATGACATGTATGAAAAGTGGTATTTATTTCTAATCACTGAGCAAAGTTCTTCAAGGAGAAGATGGGGCTTTGAGATGTTTAAGGGGAGAACACAGCTCTTTATTAATCCATAAGCAAGTAAAATGACAATTGTTGATCACAAATCTACCAGTAAGCATATTAGTTAGTCTGAACCCCCTACTTGACCGGCCTCATGTGTATTTAGGAAGACAAACCTGCATATACTGAGACAATTCAGCGACATCTTTTCCTGGCACATCTATTTCAGTGAGAGCCTGAGTTTTTGTTTCCAAAAATGTCTGGAGCTTTTCTGAGAGGTTCTCAAACAGTTCTACTTTGTTTTTGAGCTCCTCCATTTTGGTGAGCTTTTCTTTGTGTTTATGACTTGCTTCTGAAAACCGAATGGCCAAGTCCTTCATCTTGGCTTGCAGGGAGGATGCAGTCGAGGGGTCTGTTGTTTCCATAAATTTCTTCACTTTTTCATTCATGGCATTTACACTGCTCTGTCGCCCTGCAATATCCTGTTCCAACATCTGAAACAAAACCAATATTGCATCTGTTTTATAATGATGTTTACAAATAATGTGACAGAATTTTTTTTATGACTACTCATAACAACATAAGCTTGAACAACCTGTGACTAAGAGGGCTAACGGTTGGAACTGAATGACAAGTTTGATCTGTCCCTGGAGGAATCCCATCCCAAATCTCTTCAAGGGAGGCTGGATAGCAGCTGGCTATAGTTGCCTGACTGAGGCAGGAGGCCACTGCTACTCAGCAACCCCCGAGATCTAATGGAGCCTGGGGATTAGCCATGGTCCTAATTTTTAAAAGGCCAGACAGCAAAGTGATTGATCTGATTAGCCTCATGTGCAGCTGGCTGAAGCAATGATAAACAAGACTCAATGTAGGTATAAGCCCACTATCATGAATAATATTCCAGGAAAAGTACACAGAGCCCTTTCTCTTCTTCTTTACAGAAAAACAGTTTTGCCCACTTGATTTTTCACAAGCATTACTTCCCAGACTGTTAAATTCAGGAAACATCATTTTCTCTTTTTTGTATCCTTAAATTTGTCATAAATCTACTCATTTTTTGAGCTTATAAAACTTTCTTTTTCAATGTATTTTTTTTCTTTTTAAAAAGTCACTTACAATGTTTTTACTAATGATATCCTGAAGAGCAGCGGAGTTTAAGGGCACTTGGCTTTGTTCTTTCAGAGAATTTTCCACACTTCCCATCCAGTCTAGCATTTCATCCAAGCCATCCTGCACGCTCAGTGAACGGGTCAGGGTTATCTGCAGCTTTTCATTTCGTTCATTAACAGACTTGGACAGATCGTCATATCTCCCAACAATGTCATCTAATCCAAATAGATCAGGAAATATTAACCACGAAGTTCTATTAGCCCTACCTCTTTTCAAAAACATACCACAGTGAATTGTAAGATTTTAAAACGAGAAAAGTTTAAGTGATAAATTCATAATGCATAATCAGAATACCACCTAAAACCTTAAGAAGAAAAGAAAGAAAAGTGCCTGGTAGAAAATTAAAAATTGAAATTTTGAAACAAGTAGTTATGTATATCATCTGCATTTGAAACCCTATTTTTTTGGATACACAAACATCTGAATTATCCTAGAGAGATGAAAGAACAGTCCAAACGGCAAACTTTTGGAATAAATATTGGTTCCCAGCCTGACATTTCATATTAGCTATGCTTACTGCTAACTACTTGGAGAAAAAAAAAGATGATGGTCAATGTACAGCTATCCTCAATAGACAATACACTGTTATTGTCATTTTTCACAGCTTAGAGCCAAATACTCAAATACACAGAAATTGCTGATACAAATGAACTGAGAAAATAGATAACAATGAAAATCCACTTACAGAAAGTTAAGATTATGCTCTAAAATATACAGAAATTGAATTTACTTAAAAGCTTAATAGCAGGAAAAAAAGGGAAAAATAAGCTTAACCGGCTAACTACCTATCTTATATGAGATAAAGATGCTTTAAAAAAAACCCTTTCTGGGTTAGTTTTCTCTTGACTGTATTTTAACAGTCTACATTGTATATTGCAGACCAATGAGAAGTTTAAAGAGCTCTGTTTTTTAATGTATTCATCTCTCTCTGAAATGCAATCTGTTTCTAAGCAGGAATTTAATTTATCACATATTGTCCAGGAATTTGGAAAGTATTTTACTTATATCTGAAGGCTTTAGCCTGATACATTGTAGACTGCTTCAGTAGAAGAAAACTGTGACTTGAAACATTTCTATGAAACCAAATATCTCACATGCTGTGTTTGGCCTGAGATATATAACCCACAACAACACAGTATTTCTTTCAGATCGTTTTAATGATACAACATGAGAAAATGGCTGGACAAATCTTCACTGAATTGAGAGTTTAAGTTTAGATGATTTAAAGAGACAATCATGCTCCTCTTACTGAAACGCAATGGAACCCACAAGTGGGGAGGAAGCTGGCATTTAACACGCACCAAGATGCTATAGGCAGAAGAAAGAAGCAGTGGGTTCAAATATGACCCCTAATTTGGGGCTCATAAAGTCACAAGAGCAGATGCTCTGAACTGTAGCTTGAGATTGGCAGGTTAGCTGCCTGTGCACTGGGCAACTCTGGAAGTAACATCAGCGATCTGTTCAGCCATGGTCCGGCACAGCCCAAGGGAAGTCAACTATTTTCATATATAGTAGACCCTCTGCAAGTTGACCATCCAAGGGACTGTAACAAACTGTTCAACATATGGAACTAGGCCGCCGGTACTGATACATGCATGTAATGAAAATTAGGTCCACTTAAGGAGGTGGTCACTGTAGGGAGGTGGTTAACTACAGAGATTCCACTGTAAGGAAGACACTTTCAGTGTTACTGTTTGCTATGGACTGAATGTTTTTGTCCTCCCAAATTCATATACTGAAGTATATTGAAGCCTAATCCCCAATGCGATAGCATTTGGAGGTGGGCCCTTTGGAAGGTGTGATATTGTGATACAGTAAGAAATACTTGGTCTCTGACCATGGTTCCCAACTAAGAGCCCCTAGCAGGCTTGTGGTTTCCTCAGAACACGGGCACTGGGAGGATCTTCTGTTCTGATATTTGGTCTTTGATCCCAGTTCCTGACATAGAGCTCCTAAATCTCTTGAATTTCCTGGGTGACAGGAGCATTTTTTGTTCTAAACAGGTCATGAACATTGGTGGATTCCTACACAGCCTCAGGATGGGGACGGGTTGCCAGGGGAACCAACCATGTGATCAAGGGTTGCAACTTACAGTCTCATTCCCTTCCCTTCAG
This sequence comes from Arctocebus calabarensis, assembly GCA_963573935.1. Lineage (NCBI taxonomy): Eukaryota > Metazoa > Chordata > Mammalia > Primates > Lorisidae > Arctocebus > Arctocebus calabarensis. Next base: position 59,448 of record CAUYON010186457.1, read on the forward strand.
GGGAGGTAGAGATGCATCCAGAGAGGGCATCCGGAGAAGGCATGGAAACTCCGTTCCCCTTCTCTCACGCCTCACTCTAAGCATCTCTTCCATCTGGCTAGTTATCTGTATCCTTTGTGATATCCTTTATACTAAATGTGCAAATGTAAGTAAAGTGTTTCCCTAAGTTTTGTGAGCGATTTTAGCAAATTAATCGAACCCAAAGAGGGTTATGGGAACCCTGATTTATCGCTGATCAGTCTGAAGTTTAGCTCACAACCGAGGATTTGGGATTGGCCCCTGGAATGGGGACAGTCTTGTGAGGCTAAGCCCTTAACTTTAAAGGGCTGGCGGAGAGTGTCAGAACTGAACTGAATGCAGGACACCCATCCAGTAAACCCTGGAGAATTGTGTGGAGCATGGGGAAGACAGGCCACACGTCTGCTCATAGAAGTGATCTCTGTTGTAGGGCAGGGCATGAGAGAGTAGGAAAAATACACGCTTTTCCTATCTCTCTGAGGCCGTAATGAGGCCATGAGGGTGGAGCCCTTGTGAAGGGGATTAGTGTCCTCATAAGAAAAGACATGAAAGAGATGATCCCTCTCCACCACTCTCAACCGTGTGAGGCCATGAGGGTGGAGCCCTTGTGAAAGGGATTAGTGTCTTCATACATGAAAGAGATGATCTCCCTCCACCCCTCTCAACCATGTGGGGACACAGCAAGAAAGCAGCGATGTGTCGCCAGGAGGAGGTCCCCACCAAGAATCTGACCACACCTGCACCCACTATCAGTCTTCCAGCACCCAAACTGTGAGAAATGAATGTTTGTTGTTTAAGCCTCACAATCTATGGTATTTTTGTTATAGCAGCCTGAACAAAGACACTATTTATTCTGTACCTCTTGGTGATGAAATATTGTTACTGGAGTAAATTCTTGTTTTTAGCAACTAAAAATATTTTAGAAAATGGTACAATCTACTGTCAGGATGTTATTGTTTCAAAGTCATTGGTTTTCTTAGAAGTCAGATATATCTTAAAGAAACTCTATATCTTAAATAAAGTTTCACATATTTCTAGAAAATTGTGCCAGAGAGGTTTCAAAATAATGTGACAAATGAATTTTAAACAATATGGAACTTATGTATACTTAACAATCGGGAAATGTCAAAATGCTTCTTTAAATAACAGAAATACAAATGAGAAAGTCTGTCTTCGTCTTTTAAATCCCTACACCCAAGTAAGTTCTTACAGCATTGGCGTCCAATGTAGATATACGAGATGGTGCATTGAGATGGAGGAACAAAATATTGGAAATGTGTTCATATTTTCATCTTAGACCTTAAAATTCTATATTTTTGTATTTTATAATTCTAGTACACATAATAATGTAGTTATATATATATAATTATAAGTATACATAACGTATATGCATGTATAATACATGTGCCTATTTGAAGGTGTAATTCCCTTCTATAGCATGGTTTTAAAAAAGCAAAGTTCCATCCTTCTCTTCATTTAAAATTTCCACCCAGATTTTAATTCATGCTCTGTTTGGGGCGAAACATATATCTCATCATCTGCTTTGGAAGGTTTTTATTTCACACATTCGCACGTGGAAATATATAATAACCTTGACTCACACATTAAATATTATGGAAAGCAGCAAACTAAAAACAAACAAAAAAAATAAGACAATAAAAAACACTTGTTGATAATCTATTGTACATTTAACATAAACTAAATACTATGAGTAGATTAAAAACAATAATATACAGTTTTCTCAAGAAATGCATTCATCTAATGCAAGAGGGCACAAAAGTACCACTGTAACTACTTACAAGCTTGTAGCATTCTTAAAGAATTGGGGTCACTAGAACCCCTACTTTGAGTAAGGCCACTCAAAAACTTCTTTCAGAGCACAGAGAAGAAGCAACACTGCTTCGAAGCATGACTCTCAACCCCTGAAACCTGTACCCCCACTACGATAAAGACCCTCGGAGAGTCTATTTTTGGCCTACGGTGAAAGTTGATCTCTGCCCAATCCCATCAACCCAGAGAATTTTGTAGAGTTTCACCTCTTGTAGTGGGCATTACATAATGAGTTTCTGTTACATTTTATAAATACAAAATTAAAATGAAAATAAATTCATTTCAAGCTGTATACCTCCTCCTCCAAATATTCTGATACTTGCCAAAGAAGGCATGCCTTTTCCCAGATTCAGCAACACCATTTCACAAAGACAGATCATAAATAATAAACTCTATAGTAGTGAACACTTTCTCGCCATCCATCAGAATAGCTGTATGTAGAATTCACCTGCGAGACAGGAGGCGGGGAAGTGAACACCTTACCGAGTGTTTTCTGGATATCATTCTTGGCTGGAAGTAGAGAACCCCTGGCATCTAAAAGCACTTCAGCCGTTTTCTTCAGTTTCTCGACAGCAATCTGCTGACTTGATATTTGTCCTTGCAGAGCCTGTGGGATTAAATGCTTTTCAGTTATACTCAGTAGGACTAAACAATAGATTTCTAATATGGAAAAAATTATTTCTAAGATGAAGTTAAACTGAAAGGGGCAAACTTCTCATCATATGAACTATTACCATCCTAAACTTATTACCAAGTTCTTAAAATAACACCAGTTATAAAGCAGTATTAGCCAAAGCATCACATGGGCTGGATAAGACATGTATAAAGTCAGGCTTGAAATAAACCCCTTTGGCATGGGTTCAGAATAATTTGCCTAGTTCTTAATCTTATAACTCTATAATTTTAGTCTGAGTTATGCCTCGAACGGTTCTAGACTTGATAAACCCCAACTACCACCCCCTCTCCAAAAAAAAGGAAAGAAGGAAGGGAGGGAGGGAAAAGGAAAAAATGGAAGGACAAAAACCCAAAAGGCGCTTCTTACTCCAAGTAAGGAGATAATTAATGACATCCCTATCAGTAGATCCTGATTCAGTACTGAGTCATGTTTATTTCTGTTAATTCCATACAAGTTACCATCTTACTCCAATTATAATCTTCATTATTAAAAAGTCAAAAAGCAATAGATGTTGGCAAGGATGGGGTGAAAAGGGAACACTTTACACACTGTGAACTAGTACAACTAATTCGTACAATTTCTATGGAGAGCAGTATGGAAATTCCTCAAGAAACTAAAAGTAGATCTAGCATGTGATCCAGCAATCACACTATTGGGTATCTACTCAGAGGAAAAGAAATCATTATATCAAAACAATACCTATACTACATGTTAATAACAGCACAATTCACAATTGCAAAGACATGGAATTGACCTAAATGCTCATCAAGTGGTGAGTGGATAAAGAAAATATGGTGTGTGTGTGTGTATTTACCTATAATGGAACACTATTCAGTGATAAGAAGGAATGAAATAATGACTTTTGCAGCAACTTAGATGGAACTGGGGCCAGGGTCCTAAGTGAAGTCACTTAGGAACAGAAAAATGCTTCATGTTCTCACTTATAAACTGGAGCTTATCTACAGCTATGCAAGGACACAGAAGGGTCACTGGAGTCACAAGGGGGGAAGGTGGGAGGCGGTGAGGGATAAAAAAATTGCCTCCGAGTACAATGTACCCTACTTCAAAAGCCCAGGCTCCACCACTACAAAGATAAACATGGAACAGAATTCAACTTGTTCCTCCTAAATGTCTTAAAATAAAATACTAAACACTTAAAAAATTCCAAGAGCCTTGCTATGTTTGTGAAAATGAAAAAATTAAAAACAGACAAAAAGCTAACTCACAGGATAGGTCTAAGGCCGATAGGTGCCAAAGGGGAGTAAGAAAATGTGACTGGAAGTGCAAAGAAAGAAAACCTGGGGCGGGAAGAAAACCATGGGGATGGCTCTAGACGGGTCCTCAAGAAGGTGGGAGAGCATTTCCCCGCAGAAAAAAGAAGACATGGAGATGGGGACAGAAGAATCACAGAAGGGGAAGAGCCCTGTCCAGCTTGAAAATATGTACAGGTGAAAACCCAGAAACAGAGCTGGAAAGGCCTCCAATGTCAGGCTAAGGAGTTGACGTTTGATGGGCAGCAATGCGGAGTTAAGCTATTCAAGGCTTTTGAGAAAGGCGTTGACCTGCTCGGGGCTGTCTTGTAGCAGGATTAAATCCCTAGCGCTGCGTGGGGGAAATTCAACAGGGAAGATACAAAGAGGAGCTACTGTTGGGGCAGCTTCGGCAGTAACAAAACTGGGAGGCCCGCTGGGGCCTGAGGGCTCCTCCATCCTCAGTTACCTGGGGGATGAAAGTGGAATCAGCTACAGGGTGGGGAAGAGACCAAAGGAGCCTGGAAAAAGTTACCAAAGCTGCCCCATACGGTAACAACTAACTACATAGGCTTTTCAAATTTAAGTTCGTTTAAATTAAATAAAATAAAAAATACAATCCCTGGGCCACACTAGCCACATTTGCAGTGCTAAGCTACCAGGGGAGACCGCACTGGACAGTGCGATTACAGAAGCTGCCCACCACCTTGGAGCAGTCTACTAGACTGCACAGCGTCAGGGGCGGGAGCAAAGGACAAAGGAAGAAAAGGACTCCAAGATCCTGAGCGAGGTAATTGCAGAATTTGAAAACAAAAGTGAGAAAAAGATGAGCAAAGGTGGAAACTGAGGAGACTCTGAACACAGCTAGAGAACTGGAGGTCAAGGTAGGTGCTGAGGGCTCAGCGCCCATAGCCCAGCCTGGGCCTGCTATACGACAACGGCAACTGCAACACAGCTGGGCATTGGGGCAGGCACCTGTAGTCCCAGCTACTCGGGAAGCTGACGCAAGACAATGGCTTAAGCCCAAGAGTTTGAGGTTGCTGTGAGCTGTGACGACACCCTGGCACTCTACCAAGGGCGACATAGTGAGACTGTCTCAAAAAAAAAAAAAAAGATATGTGATGAGGCTGCTAAATGAAAAGCACAGGACACCAGAGAAGGAGATTATAAAGATCCATGAAAAGTATTTATATTTAAGCAACAGGGAGAGGAGAAAGAGAGAACACAGGTGATCAGGGAGGTCGACATGGGTCCAGGATGATTCTGTCCCCAAAACTAAAGAAAGAGAGAGAGGGGAAAAGGTTAACAGTGTCAATTGCTTCAGAAAGGATCACGTAAACCAAGACGAATGAGTCCTTGAGTTTACTGAAGAGAGGTCCCTCCGATCTGAGCGAGCAGATGCAGCCCCATGAGGAGGAGGAGGAGGAGAAAGGTAGGAGGAGGAACCACAGGAAGTCTCCGAGGTGTGGCCTGTACTCCTCCCGCGCCTGGCAGAGCTCTCTGCCCAAGCAGGCTGTCTGGCCACACGGCCTGCACGTGCCTTTGGTCTCACGATCTCACATTCAGGTTTCCCAGTCCTGTATGTTCAGTTGCAGATGAACTCATCCCTGGACACGGGCCCACGTTTCTAGGTGCCTCTTAAATGTTTCCATCTGGGTGTTTCCAACAGTCTCCTCAAACTCAAAAAGAGCTAAATCTGTAATCCCCTTCCCATTCTCAATAGCTGTTCTTCCTCCTGGGGTCAAATCTCATCACCCAAGTGGCAAACCTGAGACTCTTCATATATACCAGCCTCTCTAAAGCTTCTTTTCCACCTGCAAATTCGACCATCAAGCCATGATAATTTTACCTACTTAGTATTTTTTAAAAGCTAATTTTTGCTCAGATCAAAATTTGTGGATCACTGCAGGATAATCTCTCACTTGGATTAAAGACTCCTACTGTGCTCCCATCGCCAACCATTTCCCTGCTATGGGTCCTGCATGTCTTATCTAAAATACACGTCTAACCATGTGCCACTTCACTACTCGAAGGCTTGCAGTAGCTTTCATAACAAAGCCCAAGGCTTGAGCATGCAACAAAAGGTCCAGTCAAATCTATTCCCTACTTCTATTTTTACTCTCATCTTATTCTACTTTCTCTTCCAGAAATATCCAACAACACAGCTATCTATTTCTTAGCTGTTTACTAGAGCAGGACCTAATTAATGCCTTAACATCACTACATATCATGCTTTTCACGCAACCTAACCTCTATCATCTAGAACCTGGCTCTTCATCACCATTTAATACTCAGCTGGGAAACCCTCCTTAACCCTGGTCCTCACTCCGAGTCTCATTACGCACTCCCACCCACCTTGTGACTAGTATTGGATTTATTTGTCTCTTGCATCAAACTATCACCACTTGAGAACTAAGGAATTCCTTCTTTTCCGCTTTCTATGATCAGGGCCTAGAGCACTCCAATAAAATTTTCTGGATAAATGAGTGAATCAAGTAAATAAATGAAGATACTAAATACTAAGTGTCAGACCTCAGCAGGGCTTCCTCTACCTCAGTATTTTTATTGTTATTTTTAAAAATAAATGTCTAAAGCTAATGATAATAATTCTCTCAACTAGTCATAATGCAGGAAACAGTGGTGGCAAGCAGGTGGCCACAGCATATGTGGAAAGGCCCCCAAACTCTGGTCGACATGCCGTCTGAATCCTGCATTTTCTCCAGCCTTGTCAAGGTACCAGAGGAGTCTCATCAGAGTGGACTTGTTCAGGACATTCTCCTAGAGATTTAGTCACAGCAAGTCTAATAAATCCCTTAAGACATGAACATTAACCAAATTGAAGTTTAGTTCATTCACATCACAAGGTTATGTAGGAGATGAAATAAAGTTAAGGGCACCCCCTTAAAATGTGACCTTAGAATGTGAGTTGACTAAGAGCAAACTCAGGGTTCTTACCTCTTTGTATCTCCACAAAAGCCAATACACAAATGCTTATGAATATACATGCATATATAGACACATATGTGAAAAAATACATGTAAAATCTATCATGGTTCTATAAAAATGTCCAATAAAGATGGCCCTGCCTACCCTCCTGAACCTTAGAAATGGGTTATAAAAAAGACATCTCCTCTTCCCTTCTTTTCAAAGCAAACCATGCCTTTACTTTTGATGATCACACCAAAGAGAGTTCATAGTTTTAATTCCTGACATGTATCAAGTTATAACTTAGTGACAATTGTGGTTTATGATGCTACTTTGAAACAAAACTGCAAATTCTAAGTATTCGCATAGGTATCTAATATTGTTTTGAATGGATTTCCTTGAAATTAAAACAGGAAAGAAGCATTGGTGATAGGAAATATGGGCGAGATTTATGACCTTCATCTCCTTGCCTGGACCAGAAAAACGTGAGGTCCATAAAGCTATCTGGTCCATTTGTCCAGTTCACACAGGTCTACTGACTTAACACCACCCCAGAGACCGCTGCAAACTGGAAGGAGATGCCATCAGCCAACGTACTCTGAGTCTGGAGGGCTGGTTCCCAACCCGGCCTCCAGACTAGTCCCAGAATCCTGTTTTCTGTGCCTCTTCTGTGCGTAAAATCTTGTTTTAGCCACTGATTTCCCTGGAAGGGGCTCTTGAGGAATGTTATTGTAGCCCAGCGGTAACAGACTATTGACAATAATGTTAACAGTTCCTTGAATAATATGTTAATAACAAGACACAATTGGAAAGAAGCAGTACTCTTCTGAAAGAGAAGACAGGTTTTCTGAGAACTATGCTAGGTAATAATTGAAATTTGTGTCTCCATGAATTATGAGGACACTCCCAAATATGACAGTGACATCCCTTCTTCCCTTCCACCTGTCCATTCTTGAACAAATCCTGAGTACCTACTTTGTGCCAGGTAATGTTCTAGGTGATGGAATAATAAGACACTATTGGAAAGAATTATTTCAAATAAAATAACTGGGTGTCCCCAAATTACACCTAAATAGAATTTCAGTAGAAGATATAGTGTGTTAAATGTGGAAAAGACTGACTTTTATAGTGTGTTATGTTTGTTATTATTAAAAGTAACTGTAAAATGTTAATAAAAATGAAAAAGTAGAGACAACATAATCCTCTTAAAAATTTATCCTTGCTGTATCTTGAGATATTAAGCAGCAAGGTTTATACATGTGCCAGGAACAACTTTAATTATGCAAGTAATTTTTTAAATTATTCTGTGGCTTAATTGGAATTTATTTTCTTCTGAGACATCTCTCTCATTTTTATATTCTTTAACTGTCTTAGGATTAGAGGAGTCTTTTTTTACAGCACTCACCAGATACGTTCTTCTATTTTAAAACTAATACATGCATCTATTTAATTAAAAAGTCACATCATTCTAGCATTCATTTGGGTTTTCTTTCTTTTTCTTTGCTCTGATTATATAAAAATTATTTTTATAGAGGATATAATCAGTTTCCTAATATACATCTAACTTTAAATATATTTCTATTTTACATATTTCCCATATTAAAATACCAAATTTGCTAATTAAATGTAATACAGGCAATCTTAATCATTTTAAACTAGTGGCAATTCCTACCAAAATAATGGCCTTTACGTATCTCTGCCCCCACCACAGATAGTGTCCTTGAACACATAATGAAATGGAAACCGAAAGCTTAATTAAAACAGATCTGTGTCTGTGCCTGTGGAAAAGAGGAAGAAAAATAAAAACAAAGGCAAAAATCCAGGACTGAAAACGCCCCTGTGAAGGCAGGAGGCCTTCATGGGAAAGTCTGGGAAGGCCGCATCCATCTGGGGATGCTGATCTGGCCCCGGGAACCGCCCCAGTGTCTACTAGCACTGCATAACTGCATACTATAAAGAGGACAAGAGATGTCATCTTCACCTCCGTGCCCTCCTCTGCCCTCCTTTCCTCCTCCTTCCACCCCCTTTATAGGCCCTCTGCTGAGCCTTAACCAGCCACATTTCACCCCAGCTAAGCTTAGCGTTCTTCCAGCCAGAAGTCACTGTTCTCAGCCCATGCCTGACTTCAAGCTTGCCCAATAAGCTTATTAACATGGCAAAGAAGATTTTGGCTCTTTTTTTTTTTTGTAGAGACAAAGTCTCACTGTATTGCCCACAGTAGAGTGCTGTGGAGTCACAGCTCGCAGCAACCTCCAGCTCTTGGGCTTAGGAGATTCTCTTGACTAACATGCAATTAAATTCTGAAAGGCAGTTGTTTAATTAGCAACACTGTATGTAACTTTTAGTGACGGCAGCAATAAGTTACTATTACCATTCCTAAAAGGAATCACAGAATATATTTATGAAATGAAACAATGAAACTTTTTTTTTTTGAGACTGAGCCTCAAGCTATCACCCTGGATAGAGTGCCGTAGCATCACAGCTCACAGCAACCTCCAATTCCTGGGCTCAAGCGAGTCTCCTGCCTCCACCTCCCAAGTAGCTGGGACTACAG
>CAUYON010186458.1:0-73100 GCA_963573935.1 Arctocebus calabarensis
TTGCTGTGAGCTGTGTGATGCCACAGCACTCTACCAAGGGCGATAAAGTGAGATTCTGTCTCTACAAAAAATAAAAATAAAAGAAATTTTAAGATAAAATCCTAGGCCAGAAACAAAGGTTAGGCAATTGTGATTTAACTAAATTAGGCTTTCCTCTCCAATTAAATGCTGATCAAGATGAAATGCCTCCTTATGTAAGTATTGACTACTTTCTAAAATCAATAATATCCTACACATCCCTCCTGGAAGGTGGTGTGGGAACGTACACCTACATATACATGTATAAGCCCACATATGAATACCCAATATAAGAAATCTAAGGAATTTATGTATACACGAATATCCATAAACTGACAAGTCCTTCTCCAAACTGAAAATGTATATTCTTATCTAGAATAAAGAATTATATATATATATATATATAAGAAATATATTCTTATCCATTTATTTATCGATCAGGAATAAGTCATTTTTCAGACTTAGGAGCTATCATACACACCTAAATACATATATAAATACACCAAGTAATAACAGACAAGTACACAATATACTCCTGAGTTGTACATGCCTACATGCACCAAGCTATCAATCTTATATATAGATCTTACATATAGATCTTATATGTTATAGAGTTATAACAAGGTGGTACATAACAGAGAGATATGCAGTTATACTTGGTGATAAATCTTTTCTAGACTATAAGACATTTTCTTTGATACCTTTGTCACAATTCAAAGTAGTGCCATAAGGTGGTGAGACCATTAGCCAAGAAGAAACCTTCAGGGCCATGCACACCACTGTTCTCAAATCTGTTCTTTTATATGGTGTGCCAGTTAAAATTACTTCTACAGCATGGTCAGAACAAACCTCCATGGGTTTATAATGTCTTAAATTGCTATCGGTATATTTTTGAGAAGCATCTAGGGACAGCAAATAATTCTCTATAGGATTGAGGGATTGCAAATTCTTACGCATGCCGTGAAATTTTTGAGGGCACGAGTTTAAACAGGAAGGCTGTAGAGCACAAAGCATTCCTGATGTAAGCAAGCAGCAGGCAAAGGAAGCCCGAAGCAAGGTGGGTGGAAGAGCTCCCTGTCTCAGTAGCACGCAGTTCCTAACTGAGTTCTCCCCTGATTGCTAGGTGTAAAAGTACCTGAGTGTTTCCATTCATTATTAATCTCAAGGAACTTCCTTGTTGACTGGGGATGGGGGGAGTAATTCACAGCTGTACTCTACCAGCAAAACTGTACTGATTACCAGTGATTGTAGCCTAAGCATCCAGAATGCACCAGTGCTACAAGCACTAGATGGGTGACTGCAGCTGCTGTTTTCAAGGGGTTAAGTGGGTCTTTTCCTGTTCCCTCTGCCCTGATTAGACCTTCCTATCTTCCTTCATTCCTTATTTCTTTTGACCTTTCTCACAGTTTCTCCTCTTACAAGGATAGGAATGGTAGTCATTCTCTACCACTTTTGAATGTGCCCACTGTGGTTTCCTTAATAGTTTTACTCTCATCCTAATCTTGTGATTCTCACTGAGTCTGCCCCATGAATTATTTTCTGAGCTGACTCTCAGATCATCACATACCTGTTCTTTCCTTCCTGCTGTGAATTTGAAAGATGAGGGAATTTTCAAGTCATATTTTGTTTTCCAGCTATCACATTTTTTACATATTAAAATTTCATGCATCTTTCTAAGAAAAACAATCCACTGAATACTGAATTTTATGTGATTGGCGTGAACACATGTATACAATATTGATTTAGCGTTTCAATACAACGCAGGGCCTTTTATTTGGAGGTGATGCTGAACGACCCATTCTTGTGATGCCTTTAAAAAGAAGCCAGCAAAAATGATGAATTCTACTGGCCAACAATAGTATGACACAAAATCATTGTAAAAACAGCTGCACAAAAGAGTTGGGGAAAGCGTAAGTGGGTAGCATTGTTAATTAACAGGGGTAATTAACACAAGTTCTTTCACAATGTATTTGGTTTAAGTGGTGAGAAAGAAATACTGACTTTCTGATTAATATTCTATAATCCCTCAACTGTGACAAAATTCTGGCTAAATTTCCTGACAAATCTAGTTGCATCTTATTGTTACCTTCTTAGCAGCTATTGAATGAGTCCAGCTCATAATATCAGCTTTGCTCTGCATAATATAGAAGCTATAACTGAGTTTAATTGGCAACGGGAATTTTCACAACTTACTGATATTTGGCCAGTTTAATTTTTGGCAAATGCAGAAAGTCTCTGATGTCCATAAGGAGAATGACAACTTAACAAATCAGTAGCTTTTGGGTACTTATGGAAAGGTTGAAAACAGAACAGCTGCTTCCTCTATTGGAGGTGATGCATGGTTAATTTCTTTATTTTAGCATACTGTACACAGATGTGGCTGGGTTGTTAATTTTGCTTTGCTACCAAGAGTTACAAGATATCAGCTATCGGCTGATTTATTTGAAATCCTCCCTGGAACACATCAGAATTTTAATTGTTTCTTGCATTTCTGCAAGAGAAGAATTGATGTCACTAGAAAATGTCTTGGGTCCCTGCTGACTGCAACTAACTCCTAGTGACTGATTTCCAATTGATACAGATGAGGTCTGAGAGGCAGCACATATAGATACACCCACGTGAGCCCAGCAGCCCAGTAATGGCTAACAGAGATGATGGGGAGACTAAATATTTCTTTCCAACAACTCATCAACTATACTGTTCTTCTCGACAGATGTAACCGGTGGGGCCCAACATAGATGCTGGCAGAAACAGATGGTGCCGCGGGGCAGCTCTCTGTTCCCTGCTCCCTGGGTTGGGCTCTGCAAGATGGGGAAAAGGGCTTGTGTGTGCAGGCGGGTGGGACAGGCCTGTGTTCTCCAGCAGCAGGTAAAATCCATTTGTCACACCAGCTCCAACAGGGTTTTCAGCACAGAAGTTAATATCTGAAACCAATGAGGCATTCTGTCCCACCATTGCAGGGAAGCAGGGGGAAGCCTCTCACTCACTATGCCCTTTGAGAGGGAGGGAGGGACAGAAAGAAGGATGGGGGTGGTGGGTCAGCAAGGCAGGGGGAGGTCTGGCAAGGGAGGGAGACAGATGAAAACACATTCTGGGCTTACAGTGGCTTTAAAGCCTTTGCTTTTTCATATTTCTATTTCAGAACAAGATGGCAGGCAGAAAAGGAAGAACAGGAAGAGCATTTTCCTTTAAATACTTTCAGGAGAACTACCACTGCCCTCAGGCCATGATGACCATCATGGCCAATGCCTCAGCAATTATCACCACTAAAATCTTTACCCTCCATACCCCCAAAAGCTTCTGGAGTTAAACAAGTATATATTTTTTCTCTGTTCTTAACAGTCTCAGCAATCTCATAAAGGCAGCCCCTACATATTCGCTCAGTCTGAAATATGAATACATACAACAGCAATAAATTTCCATTGCTTCCAACTTTGAACATTGCCAAGGTATGTGGCACAGAGAGGATTTTTATGAGCAGGCCTTCAGCTGCCAGATCCCACCTTCATAAAGAAGAGATTTTAGTCCATTCTGTCTATTTATTTTGTGTAGAGAAATCAAGGGCAATAAACCATGAAGAAATTCACTCTACCCTATTCCATTTCACACTTTTGTCAACCACGCTTTATCGAGTATTTGAATGAATTTTTAATATCGTGCCACAAAATGCTTTGGTCTTCTATCATATGCTGGGACTATATCAATCTGATAACACTTGGGAGTTCTGAGAGATACTCAGCACTGAAGAAAACAGCTTTAAAGTTTAGTCATTCTGATGGAATGTAAAAGCTTATATCAGTGACAGGTTGACAGAAAAAGCTGTTTTCCTTTCCATTTCACAGACTTCCACGTACGAACGCCATGAAACATGTCAGGACTTTCTCTTAGTCTATGAAGACAGAGATGGCATCTGCTCCCAGTGGGAAGCCCTTCTAACCAGTAATACTATAAAATTTCATGATTCTAAATTCTGACTGACATTCAAAAGGGCAGGGAGGAGGTGTTTACTATATTTTATAGAACAACATCAATTGCTTGTCTTAGCACATAAATATAGTTTTATGTTATACAAAGCCATCTCAAGTATCTTTCCTCTCTCCTGTTCTCTCTTGCAAAAAATATCATAATCCATTTGTGTTAACCAAAGAGGTTTCTAATTTCCTGCTGTAGGTGGGAGGGAGCTTATATTTGCATTTTCCCTGAATATACACTTTTTTTGACTCCTTCAGGAGGTAGCTGGCATAAAGGGTAATGGTTTCCAGTGATTCCAGGCACAATCTATAGACTTTTTATATTATAGCAGGAACTACTGCCCCAGTTTCTAACTATGCTGACACCCTCCAATTCCAACTGGATTTAGGGTAGAAGCAGCAGTTGGAGAAAATGTTCATAAAACCTGTTTCAGTAGTTTTGGTTATGGTAGTGCTTCCTCCCTGAACTTCTTACACAGAAAAGACGACAAACCATATTGCCTTTGCAAAACACAACGATGAGTAGGCACATAGCTTCCAGAAGACACGCCAAAGACCAACAAGGACCCCTACTTTCGCAGCACATACAACTTTGCAATGAGGCACCTTCATTTCAAAAGGTAGTAGGTAATTAGTATAGCCAAGGAATTCCAAGTGTCCAAACAGCCCCTGCTTTCTATGCCCAAAGCACACACTCCAGAAAAGACTTTAAAAACTGAAAGAAGAATCCAATTTGTAAAAGGAATGTAACATCCCTCTGAGTGCAATAATTATCCCTGATAATCTCCCTTGAATGGAGGAGACAGAGTGGACAAAGGAACTTTCAGAACAAAGAGAATACAACTGAGTATTACCTAAGAAAATGTCTCTTTATCACCTGGAATCCAGAGAAATATGGAGAATAAAGCTCAGCTGAGAGAGAAGTCAGAAAATCTAGGAAATTCAATGACGAGCCAATAATCTCTATAAATGGTGTACTGTAAAAAGGGAAGAAAACATACAAAATAAACAAGACTAAGTCCGGTGGATCTTTTAAGTCATGTATTCTTAACATGGGATGAAAGAACCCCATAGTGGGACAAAATTACTTTTTAGGAGTGAAAAACTTATATAATTACAATGGTTGTGCCCTTCAAAATTCAATTCTAACTTGCAAAATATTTTTCCTTTGTATTTACTTTCAATGCTATGGGATGAGATTTTTAAAAAACATCTAAACGGGCCTTTGGTTGGCATAATAAAAAAGGTTGATAAACATTCTTCTAAGTACATTGAAAATATAGTCCATGTGGCAGCATGCCACAGCTGAAGAGAACTTTTTAATGGAATAATAACTGCTAAAGAAAGGAATGAATTATCTGTAAGCTCCTACTACGAGCTAGCATTGAGCTGGCATCGGAGCCTGTGATGTGACTGGCTTTACCTGACCATGGTAGGCACGCAAAATATGTCTGAAATTCATGCACGTTTCCTAACAATCTGCAAGCTGGGTATTACTATCTTTTATGTATGTGAAAACCAACACTCAGAGAGTACAATTGGCCTAGACAGCTATTAAGAGAAGAAGCTGGTACTTAAACTGTGGTCTTTATCGCCTTTTAAAATATGACCCCAATGGATTCCAATCACCTCCATGGTACCCCTTGCCCACTCAAAGGTGAGAGTAGAGTGACAGCTGGGTGGATGGATTTTATACTTGAGTCTCAGTGTTATCAAACAAGAAAAAGATAGGCTAGGATATGGAAGACGTGAAGATAAAGGAGAAGATACGCAGAAGACATTTAAATTCTCCTTTTCTTGAAATTACAAATGTTATCCATGTCACCAAAATTTCTGGACTCATCCCTGCTTCTTGTTTTTAAATCTGTGTATGAATGTTTTCAAGCTTTTCCCCAAATCAGTTCTTACTGGAATCAGGCCAGTAATCTGCATCTTTGATCTCCTTCTAAAACCGCTCTCTAAACACAAAAGTTGGACCAAAGGACTGAAGTATCTATACACATTCAAGAAAAAACTGCCCAGTACTTGGATAAACCTGCCATGAATTTTGTATCAAAAGATTCTTCCAAGCCTTCTTTATGTATTCTTTTGTGGCTTTGCTTAGTTTCTTGGGAAAAGACACCATGGGGACTCAGAGAGATGTCTCTATCCTTTACTCAAGTCATTTCTCTGGCTGAGACAGCGAGAGAAAGAAAATGAATGGGAGCTTTGAATCCTACAGGCAGGTGTCTGTGAGGGGGTGCTCATCAGAAGAAAGGTCTTTGGCCACAGCAGGCAGGTGCCAGGTAGGTATCAGTGACCTACTGTCCAGTTTGTTTCCACATGAAGTGCCAGGGGATAGCATTTAAATTAGCAACCTACAATGAGAGCAGCAGTAGGACCCAAGGTGTAGGATGGTGGGGGACCCTGGCCAAGTCTCCCAACACAATTCCAAGTTTTAAAGTGGATGGTTAGCTACATCTTTGCCTGGGGTAGGAATGGCAAGAAATTACAGAGTGTTCTACCCAGTGCTTTGGAAATACTCACATCCTGCTGTTTTTTACTCATTTTGTGATTGCATACCCTGCCCAAGGCAATGTTCTGGCAATGCTGCAAATTCTGAGCAGGTGGCTCAATGTAAGTTCATTTGTAAATAAGGGGTTAGGGCACCTTCCCTATAAAATTCCAGTGCCCAGGCTCACGCCAAAGGTCCTATTTATCTTATAAATGCCTCGAAGGACAGAACTTATTAACAGTATTATTTCTACTACACCTAAGTTATTTTAGTTGTAAAATTATTTTAATGAAAAAAATATTTAAAATCTAAACTAAGGATGCCAAACAAAAAAAGTAGTATCTTTTCAGGTAGTATAATGCAGGGTAGTGCATAAGTTTTCTGATGACAGGAAAAACCAATAATTATTCTAACATGCACCAATTTTCAGAGGGATCATTTGTTAATGTGCCTTCAAATTCAACTCCCAAAACTACTTTCAGGAGGTAAATATGACCTTCTTCCCTTTATAGTTGGAGACTGAAGCTCAAATGAATTGTCCTAGGTCATCTAGCTAAGAAGAAACAGATCAGAGTATAACTCAGGCCCATATAGAGTAATTCTTAAAATGTTGCTCTTCCTGTATGCCAGTCTTTGTTTCTGCACTGCACATACCAGTTTCAATCTCCTTCCCAACAATCCATAAGCTCTGGAACCTTGGAATGGTTTTTTAGTTACTTGACTCATCAGTTTCCTTACTGTGAGTATGTGTTAACTTCCATGCAATTTTAAGACATAACATAAAGTTTTACATATATAAGTCTTTTTACAGAAAACTGATTCAGTGTCAGCTTCACAGAGCACCTTCTGAGACAGCTGACCCCATTTCACTGGAGCAGCTATGGTCACATTAGAGTCTTGCCAATGTTAGGAGTGGCTAATTTTTATGAGGTCCCTATCAAGAGTCACAGTTTCTCAGCATCATTACCAGCATCTCTCAGTAATTCTTTACTTCCTGGGTTGATGCAAAATGTCCTGCTTCTCTATGTTATTCACTCAATAATTGTTTTCTTTCAGTTAAGATGTGCCAATTGCTGGGTACCCTGGAGGTGCCTCCAAAACACAACATCCTATTTTCACAGCGTGACATTGCAAAATACAGGCAGAATATCTGGGACTTTGAGGGGAACAAGAACCCCAAAGCACTATTATGATTTTTAATACCTAATATTTGGTGGTGCTGGGCCAAAAAGGTACATAGAAAGGTTATGAGTTCATCAGAAACTTGAGGGGACCAGTATAAGAAGTAAAAACCTGTCAGTCTCTGATTCATTGCTCAAAGACACTGAATTTTGGAAAGAAAATTTTCAAATGTGTTTATCTATACAGTATTAATCCCTGTGCATCAATGTGCCAGCGTGTCCCAGCTGGGGGACAGGACTGCTTTGTGCACCAAATTATGCCTGTGGCAGGATGACTGAGGAGCCAGAGTTCTGTCCTCCTGCTTATCTTTCCAGACCTTTGCCTCATGCCTTGGCCTTTAGATCACTTCCTGCCTTGGCCTTTAGATCACTTCCCCTTCCACCTCTGCCACCTGCTGTCCTCTTACCCTTCATCTACATGTACTCTTACCCTTTTCTCCACAGCCTCATATGACCACCACACAGCAGACTTTCAAATTAATACCCACAGCCTGCCTCTTGCTCCCCAGCTCTGAACTCACATTTCCACAGCCTCCAAGGTACTGCAAGGCCTGCTGTCAGCTCCAGCTCCGTCCTTTCCAAGACAGCCCATCCGCTTCCCCCTCCTTCCCTCCTGATCTCACCAGCCTACCTTGGTGCAATTATTCTCATAGACACAGACACGCCAAACTAGTGCTTCCAAATGGAGGAATCACCTGGAAAAGCTGCACAACCCTAAGACCCAGAAGGTGCTCATTTGTCTCCTCCCTGCCCACACCTCAGGGGACAGGTGGGGAAGGAGGAAGGTTTGGAAGGGGGGCACAGAGAGGAGCAGGTGTGTGCAATTTGAGTAAGGTCCCCAGGGGATTTCGTTACCTATCCCCTCATACCTTGGAGAACTGCTTCTCTAAACCTTGACATTATTTGTTAAGTCCCCTTTCTCCCTCACATTCCTCATCAAATCGGTTACCCAGTCCTTACTGACTGACTCTCAAAAATACCTCCCATATCTGATTCTTCCTTTCCATTCCCACAGCCCCCAACCTCATTATCTCCTGCCGGGATTGTTGTTACAATTGCTTGCTAGCAGGTTTCTGAACCTCCAGGCTCTCTCGGCTCCAATCCATCTTGAACACTGCTGCCAGATTAACCTTCTAAAGCAGTGGTTTCTAAACTTTGGCGTGCATTAGAATCACCTGGGGAGCTTGTTAAAAATACAGATGCCTTGACCCCAACTTATAGATTAGGATTGAGTAGATCTGGGCGGGGCCCAAAGTATATGTATTTTTTAACAAGCTCCCAGGTGATTCTGATGCAGTCAAGGTTTGAAAATCTCTGGCACAACTCTCACCATGGCATTCCCTGAAAAAAAATTTTCAGTGGCTCTCCATTGCCTCCTACCAACCTCCTGTATAAGGTATGAGGAAGACATACAGAATCCAACCAATCTTTAAGGCTTGCACTGTCACACACCAGGCTACTTTTCTTGACATCCTACTCTATCTCTTCATGAACCTTGTGTTGAATCCTGACTTGTGTTTGCATCTTCCTGTGTGTACTTTTTACTTCCTGGCCTCCTAACCTTGTTCAAGTTGTTTTCTATACCTTGGATGTTTTGCCTTCTTCACTCTCATAAACTGTCACAGGCTGAAGCTAAAGGACTTTTTGGGCAGTAGAATCACATGGCTCAGAGCAATACACCATTCTAGATATTGTCAATATCTTGGAATGAAGATCCAAACCACAAACCAGGGATACCTACATTGTTGTGTCTGTCTCAGAAATGCTCTGTCATTTGTTTCTCAAGATGACCCTCTGAGATACTAATTTAATCAGGTTGCTCAACAAAACACATAGCTGATGATATTCAAACCTCAGCTCATGTGACTCTTAAATCCAGGGTTCTTCCAATTATTTGCTATCATTGTAGTTAAAGCTGATGCAAGGATCCACACTTTGTCATGAGTGTTTTTTAAATTGTGAAGATGAATCAATGTTGACTGATCTGTGTTCCTCAGGCAGTAGGTCTTGTGACCAATGGACCTTTGCCCAGTGGATGCTAAAGGTATGGAATACTATTTATAGGGATGAAACAGAATTACAGAAGCTCTCATAATCAACTTCCACTTTCTTTTTTTGGGGGGTGGGGGAGACAGTCTCACCTTGTTGCCCTCAGTAGAATGCTGTGGCGTCACAACTCACAGCAACCTCAAACTCTTGGGCTTAAGCAATTCTCTTGCCTCAGCCTCCAGAGTAGCTGGGACTATAGGTGCCCGCCACAATGTCTGGCTATTTTTAAAATTTTTTTTTTGTTGTTGTTGTCATCATTGTTGTTTGGTAGGCCCTGGCCAGGTTGGAACCCACCAGCCTCAGTGTATGTGGCTGGTGCCCTATAGGCACTGAGCCAACTTCCATTTTCTTAGTTCCCAGGAGCCTCCAATCTTTTTCTTTCTCTCTGTATAGCTTACTACAACACAAGTCTTTGCAGTTAGTTGGCTATTTCCTGGTTTGCCTGCACAACTCTGTTCCTCAGATAAACTATATGCTTAGTTATAATTGGTCCCAATTTTTTTATACTTGTTGTTCTGAGTATTGCAAATTATATAGTTTAATTAACTATTACTTTCACCGATGAACTATAGATAGGTAACTGTTGCTTCTCTAAAATCAAAGAAGAGGCGAGAGACTTAGCAACAATCTGCTATCCACTTAAGTGTAGATAAGAAACTGCAAAAGATGGACAAAACAAAACAAAATCTTAAATCTAGAGGGCTTCCACACTTGACAAGTGTCTAAGATCTTCCTTCACATAAACTGAAACCAAGAATATAGAGAATGCATTAGGGATGAGACTTAGGCAAGACAGATGTTACGGAGCTGTAAAAAGCAAACCCATAAACAGGTAAAAGGCCGTAGGATATATATAGAACGTATATAGAAAGGCATAATACTGTAAATTTATCAATGTAATGCATTATATTAGCAAACTAAAACAGAAAAGACCATATGATTATTTTGACAATTGTGGGAAAAGCACTAGACAAAATAAAATATTAATTCCTGACAAACTCTCAGCAATCCAGGAATAGAAAAGAACTTCCTCAAATTCAAAAGGCGACCTATAGAAAAACCTAAAGCTAACATCAGACTTACCATGCAAGATTGAATGCTTTCACCTTAAGATCTGGAACAAGACAGGACTGTCCACTCTCACCACTTCTATTCTACACTGTTTTGGAGGTTTTAAGGGTGTAATCAGCAAGAAAAAGAAATAAAGTCATCCCAAATGGAAAAGAAAGAATTAAACTATCTTTATTTGCAGAGACCACAGCCATCTATGTAAGGTAGGTGTGGTGGTACACACCTGTAGTTCCAACTACCTGGGAGGCTGAAGCAAGAGGACAGGTTGAGCCCAGGAATTTGAGATTAGCCTCAGCAACACAGTATTTTCTCTATCTCTAAAAAATAAACTAAAACCCAAAAGCTATCTATGTAGAAAGATCAAGTGAAGTCTATAAAAAAACTACCAGAATGTGTAAATTTACGATAAATCCAGAATGTAAGATCAATATACAAAATTAACTGTACTAATCCATTATACTAGCAATAATCAGAAATTCTTCTACATTGTTTTGGAGGTTCTAAGGGTGTAATCAGCAAGAAAAAGAAATAAAGAAATTAAATAATAAATAAAAAAATAAATAGGGCGGCGCCTGTGGCTCATTGAGTAGGGTTCTGGCTCCATATACTGAAGGTGGCGGGTTCTAACCCGGCCTCGGCCGAAGTGCAAAACAGAAAAATAGCGGGGTGTTGTGGTGGACGCCTGTAGTCCAGCTACCAGGGAGGCTGAGGCAAGAGAATTGCCTAAGCCCAGGAGTTGGAGGCTGCTGTGAGCTGTGTGATGCCACGGCACTCTACTGAGGATGATAAAGTGAGACTCTTGTCTCTACAAAAAAAATAAAAAAATAAAAAAAATAAAAATAAATTTAGCTAATAGAATGGGTAAAATGAAAAGACAATGTGGGGCAGTGCCTGTGGTTCAGTGGGTAGAGTACTGGCTCCATATACCAAGGATAGTGGGTTCAAACCTGGCCCCAGCCAAACTGCAACAAAAAAATAGCTGGGCGTTGTGGCAGGCGCCTGTAGTCCCAGCTACTTGGGAGGCTGAGGCAAAAGAATTGCCTAAGTCCAGGAATTAGAGGTTGCTGTGAGCTGTGTGATGCCATGGTATTCTACCAAGGGCGAAGGGTGATAAAAAAGTGAGACTCTGTTTCTAAAAAAAAAAAAAAAAAAAGAAAGAACGAAAGGAAGAAAAGACAATGTGTTAGTGAAGATGTGGAGGAACTGCAACTCTAATACACTCCTGGTGAAAATGTTAAATGGTACAAACACTTTGAAAAACAGTTGGACAGTTTCATAAAGCATTAAACATACAAATACCTTGATCCATTCATTCTAATCCTAGATAATTTCCTTAAGATAAAAATAAATATATGTCCATACAAAGACTTGAATGTGAATGTTCTCTGCAGCTTTGTGTATGATAACCAAAAATTGTAAATAACTCAGATGTCCATCAATAGGTGAAAAAATAAGTTGTGCTATCTCCATACAAAGGACTACTACTCAGCAAGAGAAAAGAAATGGCCTCTTAACGCATGCAACAATACAGATGAATCTCAAAATAACCACGTAGAATATAAGAAGACAAAAAACACATACTATGTGATTACATATAACAAGTACTCTAAACATGCCATCAATGTTGACAGAAACTGGTTACTTTTGCGTGCACGTGGCAGGAAGTAGAGTGAAGGGGAAGGAGGGTCAATAAGTCGATGTGAGGAAAACTTTAGACTGATGGATGGATACGCTCATTATCTTAATTGTGGTGATGGTGCAATGGGTGAATATATTTATCAAAAATTATTAAAACGGTCAACTTCAAATATGTGCAGTTTACTGCATGTTAATTATATCATAATAATGTCACTATAAAAATGAAATGTAGATAGCATTTTTTTCTTTTTATTATTGACTTCTTCCTTTAACTTTCTAAATTAACTGATTATATTTCTTCACTGGTTAAGATGTTTTTCCTAAATGTGTAAAATAACCAAGGCTGATGGTGGAAAACAATCATCTATAGCTAAAATAAACCTTGGAATTACCAGACACGATGTTCAGAAAAAAAAACGTAAGGTTGAGTAGAGTTAAGTGAGGATCTCAGGTCTACATAGCTAGTTAAATGGCAGAACTGGATACAAATTCCCAGCTCCTCTGACCCCTCCAGGCTCCCTCATTCTGTAATCTGTGTTCATCTACCAAGTCACTAAGCACTGATAATTCTGGAAACAATCCTCAGAGAAGCAGAGCTGTCAACTAACATTCAACCTTATGTTAAGGATGTGGCAACTGGCTACTGAGACCACTAGAAAGTGGTAAGATCATCCAGAAGTCGAGGGAAACAAATCTTTGCATTCTTAGTTTAATCGCATAATCTGGTCCACAAATAGAAGATTAGTTTATTTCCTTCCTTTATTAGTTATATGACTTACTAATGATGATAATAATTCTTATTAAATCTCACAATGGGCAAAAAGAGGCTGACAAGTAGGAAGGGTAGGAGCACAGGCTTTTTATGATACAGATTTGGGTTTAAATTTCAGTTTTTTTCATTTAAGGTCTGAACAAATATGGGACAAGATAATTTCTCTGAACGTAGTTCTCTTCCCTATAAAATGAGATAACACTACCTTTCTTAAAGGGAAATTAAAATAATTAAATAAAAACATATGTAAAGTGTTTTAGTTCAAAGTTCACTTACTGGTAGTTTTTATGATTAGGCGAATATTGTTGTTTTAGAATAGTGATTATCAATTTAGTGATTAACACAATTCCTTTGTCACCTTGTGTTATATCAGAACTATGTCCCCTAATCTCTCTTCTATGGTCTTTGCCCCAACTTTCCCACCACCCTGGTCAATTTCCTCTGCCCCACTAAGAATCACTCATCTGAAGGGCCACATACATTGGCACAGTCTGTCTTACCCCTTGGAACTTTCAAACATAGATTATCTTCCATTCACCTGCAGTCTGTTAGCCCTTGAAAGAACAAAAGGGAATTTAGGACTAAGGTCTGCAAGATGCAAAAGAGTGATGTCTCACTCAGCCCCAGGCAGTTTAGTATTTTAGTGAACAACCTGGCCTTTTAAGTCAGAATACTTGGGTCCAGGTCTTAGTTCCATCATAGTACATGACCCTCATGAGCATCAGTGTCATCTATAAAATGGAAATTACTTCAAAGGGTTGTAAGAATAACAAGAGACCATGTATAGCTCCTAACACATAGGAAACTCAAAATTTTTTTGGCAATTATTATTAATACTGATTAATCATCTGTAGTTGAAAAGTAATGACAAGATGTGGCCTAATTTTTCATTACTATTTGTGGCATATGAACACAAATACACACGTGTGCACATGCCTATGTAACGTGAATTATCAAGGCATAAAAAATAAGCCACTTTTTCAAAACACCTGGTAAAATCCCCAGGGAGACAGGTATGAAGCAGTATTCTTTCTTTCTTTTTTTTTTTTTTTTGCAGTTTTTGGCGGGGGCTGGGTTTGAACCTACCACCTCCGGCATATGGGGCTGGTGCCCTACTCACTGAGCCATGGGCGCCGCCCTGGTATGAAGCAGTATTAACCAACAAGGCTATTTGTGAAGCAGCCTCAAAAGAGGTAGCTGTAGAAGTAAAAATGAATAGAAAGGTTCCCAACCCTTGCTTTTTCTTTGTGGAAAAGATGTCAAGGTAAATGAAGAAAATGCTTCAAGCTGCTGCGTGCAATGAGATGTCACTGGCTCACTCTCTGTTTTTGATAAAAAATGGCCTGAGTTCAAGGAAAGAGGGGGCAAGTGAAGAAGAAAAGAGACAAAATGGATGCTCAACAAGCTGGCTTTCAAAGGACATAGGTCTTAAAGGTTTAAAAGAAGTATGGCGAGCTCTGTGTTACAGAAACCAACCTATTTCAAAAGCACAACATATTAGATGCATGCTTTGGCATGGCTGGCTGGTTAAGAGCACAGAAGCATAAGAACAGCACATAGAGCCTCTCTTTATAATGAGTATGTGCTATCCTCTCCATGGACAGATAACAAGATCAGTCAAGTGGGGTGTACGTGTGACACAGCCTGCCCAGGACAGTGAGAAGCCAAAGGAAAGTGTGTACACAGGCTAACTGTTTGGTTCAGAAAAGCGACTCTTAAGCCAGGATATTTTCTGTGACCCTTTTGCGTTCCAGTGAAATACTGTTTCACGCTTGAGGACAAACCAGCCAGGAGGCAGATGAGCACGAAGGGCAAGACTCAAAAGCTGGCACCTTGGTGAGAACTTCTGGTGAGAGAAACACCCATTTCTCTCTTCCAAGCCAGCACACATGCACTGGGAATCTCCTGAAAACAAGCTCCCAAAGAAGACATATGGTGCTTACTTGCTAAGAAAGAGTGCTAACAAGACAAACTGAGAAGGAACAAGGGAAAAAGCTGACTGAGTTTTTCAGGCTCCTGAGGAGGCAGGATTCAGGTTGGAGGATGTGAACAGGGCTGCTGTGTGGAAAGCAAACCCCAGACAAAGGAGCCCCCTTGAGCACAGCCCTTTGGGCCCACTCTCCTACAGGCAAACCAGCAAAATCAATGCAACCTTTCTTGTCAAGAGCGGTCTGCTGCCTCTGGCAACTGGTGGCTCTCTGCTAGCTGAGTTTCTATCCAGAGGGCTCATCCTCCTCGGGGGTAGAGATAGCCCCAGGAGAAAACCTCTCTAAGCTTAACTCCTTGAAAAACACGTTCTCCATGGTTCTAAGACATCTAGGAATACGGTCCCTTTCTAATTCCACTAGAAAATGAGAACTGTAAACCTCACAATGTTGAGTACATTTTTGTTGTTGTTGTTGTGTTGAGTACATTTTAAGGGGCAAATAGCTTCTAAAGATTTCTGGATGACCGTGGCTCACCAAACAGTAAAATTTCAAAGCAAGAGTAGTTACCAATGGCAAATTAAATCTTATCTTAAGGACCTGCTATAGTTAGCAGGCGGAGGCAGGCTGAGTATGCATCAGTTGGTTTTCAAAATATGTTATTTACAATACGCAGCAGATGTTCTTTGAATTCTAATGTGAAAATACAGGCTTTTTATTTTTTACTGACAGACTAAAAAGTACACTTAATATAATAATCTTGCAAAGTCCAAAGATTACCTCACAGTTTGGAAAATACTATGTTGAGTCATTAGTCCCATTACTCAGTATTTTCAAAACTCACCAGATAAATATGGTACACTGAGACTTCCTGGTAACAACCTTCTATTTTTTACAAGGAAGAACACAGCAAGGCTTCCCAGAGCCTCAATTAAATCTGGAAAATGTTTCTAAAATATTCTGAAGCACAACACAAGCACACATGCTTAAATGTTTCAGTAGATCTTTGCTCAAGGATGAGTTTCTGCTGTAATTCCTTCTTTTCTAAAAAAAAACCAAGTACCTCCAGTGGGCTAGGTAGTATACAAGGTGAAGGGAATAAAAAGATGGGCAAGAACTGTTACGAAGCCTTCTGTTTACCATTACAAATAAGCAGGAATAAGCTTTATAACATGGTTAGCATAGGATGCTATGAGGGTACCTAACTAGTTTTGAAGGTGGTCAGGCAATTAATCAAGTCACAGGCCAGTGAAAATTTCCCAGGGGAAGCTTCACTAGAAAGGTGAAGGAGCAATCTGTGGAAGCTGGCATAGCTGGGAGGGGGGGTGTCCATGGGTAGGACATGCAGGCACAGGCTGGGGAGGGAACAGAGGTGGCTAGAGAAGGTCTGAGTGGCAGCAAAATAAGTACTGGGAAAGAACTCAAGCTCTGGAGTCAAACAAGTCCCCTTGCGCTCCCTACTTTGGGTGATCTACTTTTACCATTTCTTTCCTCAGTAAAAAATAAAGAGAACGTGGGCGGTAACTGTGGCTCATCGAGTAAGGCACTGGCCCCATATACTGAAGGTGGTGGGTTCAAACTCAGCCTTGGCAGAACTGCAAAACAGAAAAATAGCTGGGTGTTGTGGCCGGAGTCTGTAGTCCCAGCTACTTGGGAGGCTGAGGCAAGAGAATCACCTAAGCCCAGAAGCTGGAGGTTGCTGTGAGCTGTGTGATGCCACGGCACTCTACCAAGGGTGATAGAGTGAGACTCTGCCTCTACAAAAAAAAAAAAGAGAAAATGCAAGTTTGCTTGAAGATTAAGTGAGAGCACATGAAAATGTATGGCACTTAGTAGGTGTAAAACATGTGTTAATTTGCTTCCTTTCTTGGCATTCTCAATGCTCTGAAAGGCAAATGTTTCCCTGATTTTTGATCTCACTTGGAAGAATAAATTACAGTTGGGGTTGACCACAGTTCAACAGATTATTCAACAGATACTCTGTGATTGTGATTCCGCAAATTATTTAATAAATGTCCTCTCATTGTGAGGGCATGAACTTCACAAAGGGTTGTGCTCATATAAAATATTTAGATGTGGGGGGTTGGAGGGTGAGTTTTATTGTTTTCATTTGTATATAACATCTGAATATCCATTCATTTAACAAACAAATATTTTAAAATATTCATTCAAATAACCAACATGTTCTAAGTATTTAAGGCACAGTACAAGGTACTGTGTTGATTTCTAGGCACAAATAATACCCTCAATATTCTTGACATAAGATGTGGGAAAGAGACAAGCAGACAAAATATAAACAATATATTTGCTGATATAATGACACAGAATCCTTTCTATGTCAGCAGTTCTCAGCCTTGGCTGCAAATTTTGAGCTTTTAAAAAGGTATTGACACTTAGACGCTAGCCCCGGAGATTCTGATTCAATTGAATTGAACAGTCATCTGTACATGAGGGATGTAAAAACTCTACAGGTGATTCCAATGTGCAAACAAGATTGAGACCACTATCTAGCTGGCAGGGGGGTTCAACCCTCGGCCCACAGGCCGCATGAGGATTATGTGAAGATTTTTTTGCTTATCTGTGGTGGCAGATACCACAAAAATTATGCATGGATCTTTTTTTTTTTTTTTGCTAATCAGCTTTTGTTAGTGTTTGTGTATTTAATGTGTGGCCCAACACAACTCTTATTCAATGTGGTGCCAAGAAGTCAAATGTTAGACAGCCAGGCATTTAATTCCTTTGTAAGTTGTCATGAAATAGTTTTAGATTTATCAGCACGTATAATTCTCAAATTTGAAGGATATCAGGATCACCTAAAAGCCCAGGCTTCTTGAAATAGGATAAGGCCTGGGCCTTTGTATATTTACCAAGTATCTCAGGTTAATTCTAAATCACAGGGAAGTTTGGGAAACACTATTCTTATGTGGTCTGGTTCTACCTTACAGAACATGAATAAAGTAGGGTTTTGAGGCTCGGCGCCTGTGGCTCAACGGGCTCAGGTGCCAGTCACATACACCTGAGCTGGCGGGTTCGAATCCAGTCCGGCCTACCAAATAACAATGACGGCTGCAACCAAAAAATGGCCGGGCATTGTGGTGGGCACCTGTAGTCCCAGCTACTTGAAAGGCAGAGGCAGGAGACTGGCTTGAGCCCAGGAATTGGAAGTTGCTGTGAGCTGTGATGTAACAGCACTCTATCCAAGGTGACAGCTTGAGGCTCTGTCTCAAAAAAAAAAAGAAGTAAGGTTTTGATTTTTTTCTGAGCCAGGTTACAGAAGGAAGGAATTGCCTAAAACCTTCTTATTTTTGCTGATCCCTTCTAGGCACAGCAGTAGTATGCTGGCCATTCTGGGTCTGGATTTGACAGAATGATTGCACCTTAAAACTTCTCCGAGTTGTTTTCCTTCAAGTTACTCCATTAATTATACAGTTTCAAGTCCATCCAGAGCCCTGAGTGCTGCATGTTCTCTTGTACCATCCCCACCATTCTCTAGGTTACACAGAGTAGGGATCATTACTCTTCTTTTATGAATGAGGAAACCTGACACCCCAGGTTTTTGTCCACAGACCCAGGGGTGGAAGAAAGTAGACTCAGGACTACAACTAAGGTTTCCTGACTTCTAAATTCTTTTTTATTGTGTTAGTGCTCCTCAAAATGTGGTCCTGTACAAGCAGCATTAGCACCACCAACTTGTTCAAAAGGCAAATTCCTGGGCTCAACTCAGATCTAATGAATCAGAAACTCTTTGGGTGGAGCCCAGCATGTGCTTTAATCTTACAGAGGATTCTGATGTACATCAAAGTCTGAGAACCACTGCATTTTATCCTAAAACACTACTGTCACTTCTACCAATGAATAATGCAATTAAATATTCTCTTCTTAAGTGCAGTGGTGAATTCTAGGTACAATGGAAGGTAAGGAAAACATTTGTGAGCTAGTGTGGACTCATGAATGACTCCCTAATACAATGTCCTCTCCTCCTGATTCCCGTAAGGAAGATTAGATTTAGATGGAGCTGAAACACCATCTAAAATATGCATGTCTGTGTCTGCATTCTCCCAGATAAGTTTTAGAAAAATTCTCTACATTTGCAAGCAGTGAAGACTTGATGAATAATTCTAGTCTTTCAACACTGCACTCATAATTTTTTTGCACTGAAAAGTTACTGTGAAATAGAAAATGAAGTCTTTCACTGGTACCAGCCAAACCTACAAAGTGGCTCCTTTATGATGAATTCATGAAAAATTTAATGTTATGAGAGAAGAAGAGGGTATTTACAGTATCTGAGCTTAGCAAAGTGGAACAGGGAGCCAAAGTATGATTTCTTTTTGGCTCCCAAGGCACATGGCACACAAAATGTTTCTATAAAGAAAAAAAAGGCAGATTTGGTTCCGAGTTCAGTAAAATATCATAATTTCCATTTGAATGTTTTCAGGCAGTTGCCTTTTTAGGCAACTCCCCATTTCAAGGAATAGTTTGGAGTCAACTATCTCCTTCTAATAGAAAGAAAATGCCATTCTCAGAGAATGGTGGACTAGCCTCCCATGACCATAAAACCAGATAGGTTCCTGGAATTGCCATACAGAACTGGCTATATGTGATATCTTATGTGTGAGATTTTCTGAAAACTTTATTTTTTCCCCTGGCTTGGCAGCTCTAGGCACTGAAGAACTGGGTGAAAATATGTTCTTTTATATTCTCACCTGTAGGTGGTCCAATAACAGTTACAAAGACTAGATAGGATAAGATGAAGTCTCCATTTTGTGAAAAATTAGGACTTGGGCCACATTGTGGTTTAATCTGCCAATGCATATGCAATTAAATGTTCTTTTTTCTTTCTTTTTTTTTTTTTAGAGAGTCTCTCTTTGTCATCCTCGGTAGAGTGCCATGACATCATAGCTCATAGCAACCTCAAACTCTTGGGCTTAATTGATTCTCTTGCCTCAGCCGCCCAAGTAGCTGGGACTACAGGTGCCTGTCCAGCGACTTTTTTTGTTGTAGTTGTCACTGTTGTTGGCAGGGTTCAAACCTGTCAGCCCTGGTGTATGTGGCCAGCACCCTAGCCGCTGAGCTACAGGCACCAAGCCACAATTAAATATTCTTAAATATAAAGAAAGCCAGATATCAAAACTTAGATTATGGGGTGCATAGCATGGTGACCTAGAAAGAATGGCAAAATTATAGAATTATAAGAAGCCTTGGTTAACCTATGCTATTCTCTAATAGTCACACACTTGGACAGCCAGCTTGCTATACTTCAGCTCCAGTTGAAAACCAGAGATTGCCAATATCACCTGGAAATGGATCAGATAGTTTAAAAATTCATCTTCTTGGCTCAGTGCCTGTAGCTCAGCAGCTAGGGTGCCAACCACATAACCTGGAGCTGGCAGGTTCAAACCCAGCCTAGAACTGCCAAACAACAACAATAATAACAACTACAACCAAAAAACAGCCAGGCAGAGCAGTGCCTGAGGCTCAAAAGAGTAGGGCGCCAGCCCCATACGCCGGAGATGGCAGGTTGAAACCCAACCCCGGCCAAAAACTGAAAAAATATAAAAATAAAAAAAAATAGTCGAACATTGTGGTGAGCGCCTGTAGTCACAGCTACTTGGGAGGTTGAGGCAGGAGAATCACTTAAGCCCAAGAGTTTGAGGTTGCTGTGAGCTGTGACACCACGTACTCTATTGAGGGTGACATAAAGAGACTCTATCTCAAAATAAATAAATAAATAAATGAAAATTTATCTTCTAATTGAGTTTGAATTTTTTTGTATTTGTTCTGTCCTCTTCAGAAATAAAGAATAAAAAATAAGTAGTCCCAGTTACTCAGGAGGCTGAGACAAAAGAATCACCTAAGCCCAGGAGCTGGAGGTTGCTGTGAGCTGTGAAGCTATGGCTCTAGCAAGGGCGACAAAGTGAAACTCTGTCTCTAAAAAAAAAAAAAAAAAAAGAAAAAAAGAAAAAGAAAAAAGAAAAAGATTTAATTTCCTTTATATGATAGCTCTTAAAATATTAAAAGACAGCCAACATGTCCCTTTGTCCAGGTTTCTGCCACTATCCAATAAGCTAACATTGGTTAAGACATTATAACTCTCCAGAACACATTTTCCTCATTATGAAGTAGATATTATTTTTAACCTGATATAATTATAGAGAGGGTCAGATAAGATGTGAGACTACCATATAATGGTCTACAATATTATGCAAATGCAAGGTATTTCTTTCTTTTTTTTTTTTTTTAGAGACAGAGTCTCACTTTGTTGCCCTCGGTAGAATGCAGTGGCATCACAACTCACAGCAACCTCCAGCTTTTGGGTTTAGGGCGATTCTCTTGCCTCAGCCTCCTGAGTAGCTGGGACTACAGGTGCCTGCCACAATGCCTGGTTATTTTTTTGTTGCAGTTTGGCCGGGGCCGGGTTTAAACCTGTTACACTCGGTATATGGGACGGGTGCCCTACTCAATGAGCCATAGGTGCCGCCCACAAATACAAGGTATTTCATTATGAACATGATGTAAGGCTTGTCACAATCTCTGAAGTTTCTTTCATCTGAGCCTTGTACCTGGATTGACTGAAAATAGTAATAGTTTGGAAACCACTGAGAACTCTAAACTCTCTTGACATTGACATAAAGCCTGTCACCCACAAGTTTTAGGATTTTGTATCTCCTGTATTTTATAGAAGTTAAAAAATTCATCCACTGAAGAAACATTTTTCATAATATACTATATTTAAGATGTTCTATCCCCAATTATAAGAGTTATACCAATGAAAATTCAAGGCGCCTACTTCTGGAAGTCTAGATAAGACAAGTGCATAAATAATTAAAATATGAGATGAAGTGTTGAAAGTCGTTTCTCACCCCATCCCTCTTGAAACTTAGGAAATTCAAAGGACAGAAAAATCTTACTCTAAGAAGATTTTATGGAAGAGAAGAAATTTGAAGGACGAGAGAATTTTCAACACATAGAAACATACTGGCAGAAATAAAGGACATTATTTTAGATAAAAGAATACAGGATAAGTAAGATCCTATAAATAAGAAATTATGGTGGTGAAAGAAAAAATGATCACTGTTTTACTTAGGCTAGAACACAAAGAATATGAAGAAGAATGGAAAACAATGTTGAAAGCCTTATAATTTAGGTTAAGGACTTTAGAATGAATTCAGTAAGTTTAGAGGAATTTGGAGGACTACTGCCTAAGGAAATGACATAATCAGATACGTGTTTAAGGATGACTGCTCTCTGACAGTAACGTGTTATATAAGGTGGAATGGAAAAGAGATACAATGGGTCTGGCGATAGTCTGGATAAGAGCTAATGGATGTGGACAATGGCATCATAGAGAAGCAGAGACAATGGATGAGGAAATATGGCTTAGACAGAATAAAAGAGCTATTACATACATAAGGGCTTGCCATATTTAGCCACCAAGGAGATAATGGAGAAAAGAAAGAAGCCAATTTTCAGCCTAGGGTCACACTATTCCACAAGTTAGGGAAGACAAAGCTTGACAGGTTTTCAGTTCTGTTTTGAGTAGTGAGTCTAAAGAGCTGGTAGGACATCCAAGTGGTGAAGATAGTTTTGGAAGTAATCCACACAGTTAGGAGCCAGATGGTGTTAGAAGACTAGAAAGGGAGAAAATAGAGAGACAGATAAAAGAGTAGGCACCTATATTTAGGAAGGCACTGAACAATGGAGCTACAGGTAGCTGGAGAAGTGGAACACCACAGAAGCCAAAGGAAAAGCAGTGTTGCCAGATGGAGGGATATTTGACAGACTTCTGTGTTATCCAAAAGTCATGGGGAAGGCGATCAGGGAAGGATACTGGGCTTGACACATAATATGACGCCATGAACCACAAAGAGAGACATTTCAGTAAAGTAATGAAAGCAAAATCATGGCTGCAAGAAGTGGAGTGGGAGTGTGTGGAAAGGAACCACCAACAGAGAGAACAAACTGTGCTTTCAAAAGGTTTGACAGTGAAGGGAATGAGAAAAATACAATGGTAGCTTGAGGGGGCAGCAGGATTGAAGCAATTTTTTTAAAAGAGTGAGCTTGGGAGTATTACCATAGTTGAGGAAATAAAACAAAGATGTAGTCAAAAGCCAGGTTCTGGAGTAGGAGAAAAGAAATAGAAGAGAGGGCAATAAAGAAGAAAAGGGTGACACTTGATTATTTAGATGTATAAGAAGAAGAACTAGGAAGGAAAATATTGGATAAATCTGAGAAGGGGCATAGGAATGTTAAGATCATTCATTCTGCAGATAGTGGGGTGTGACTTGCTAATGATGTTTAATCTATGAAGAATTTGAGGGTTGGTGAAATGATGAGAGAGACGCAGAGAAGACAATATGCAATAATAAAGACAATAATACCCTTCATGTTACAGAAGGGTAGTGTAAATGAAAGTTAGACATAAGGAAAGTCTTTCTGACCTTGGAACACATAAGACTTAGAAACCCTCAATGGAATGTTAGAAAAAAAATTTTAAGATACAACTAGACTCATATTCAGTCAGCTTGGGATATTTCAGATGTGTCATGTCCATAACAGGAAAATCCATACAGATTGAAAGCAGATTAGTGGTTCTCAGAGCCTAAAGGTAGGAAAAAAATGAGTCTAGGGTTTCTTTCTAGCTGATGAAAACATTCTGGAATTAGATAGTGGTGATAGTCGCATAATTTACTAAATGGCTATAAAATATACCAAATACCAATGCATTGTATATTTTAAAAGGGTAAACTTTATGGCAGGTGAATCACATCTCAGTAAAGCTTTTTTTCTTAAATACTTCAGAGGTTGAACTGATAATGGACAGGAACAGGTGCTAAATGAGACTTCCCCTCCATACCTAAAAGCCTCCCGGTTTTATGTCTTACAAGGAGCTCTTAAAGCTCCTCGGAGTATCCATTCAATGCATCATGATTTTTTGAAAAATGGCTCAGGAAAAAAATATTAGAGGGCCTGTGTTTGCCCATGGCAGCAGTTAGACTGAAAGAAAATCTGGGCTTCTCAGGTTTCTGAAATATGTGCTCAGTTTTCTATAATATGTTCTTCTATAATATGTGCTTCCAGAGTCCATAGACTGTACTTAACCCACCTGAAGAGCATTTCTAAAGTACAAATTCCCAGGTTCTACTAGAAGCCTCATATTCTAGACTATCTGAGGAAAGAACACTGAAGTCTATGGCTTTATGGCTTTCCTGTTTGTGAATGAGCATCTTCCTTTCTTCATTACTTCTGCCTCTCAAACAAAACCAGCACTCGGCTAAGCAGAAAAAAGGCATGGTATGTGACCTTTAAGGAGGCTGCAGTTTAGTGGAAAAGCAGAAACCAACTGGTGACCATGTGCAGTGAGATTAATCTCTAGAATGGTAATGTGGAACAAAGCCTGTAGATTGTGCTTTGTGGGGGGATGAGGAAGATGTAGCATGACCTCAAAGGAATACAACTTCATGAAAACCTTTGTAAAATGTTCTTTCAATTCCTCATGCTAGAAATTCAGCAAAAGTGTTCTCTGTAACCAGCACTGTGCCAAATGTTACCAAGTATCTCTTAAGTGCCGGCAGCCCTGTGTCTGCCTTCCCTGTGGGGAAGCAGCTAGGTAACTGGCTTCATTCTTACTCAGCCCTTCAGTCTTAGTTCAGGGACCACCTATTACTGGTAGGTAAATGAAAAACAGCTTCTCCTCAAGACAAAGACCAAGGACCTTTGCTCTGAGGCATCTTTCTCTACTACCCAACAGCCAAACAAACTCTAGATCCTTTTAAGCGCATGTTAGTAGGCTGGGGAAAAACGCTCTGATATCCTCTTTTGACAATCTTAGAGTTTCTTTGGCCAGCAGTAGAGAGCACCAAGGCATAAAGGAAAAAAAACTCAAAAACGAGGGCTGTTTCTTTTCCCTGCACAGACAAGCTCTTGGCACTGTGGGCGCCACACACAGCTGCCTGGAGCCGAGCTGGAATGGCAGTCATCTTTGTGCAATATGACAGGAGTGGTATTTTGCTGTAGGCCCAGCTTCTGTTAGGATGGCAGAAGGAGTGGCCTGTCACCCAGAATTACTTCTCAGATCCCAATTATATGTTTCAAAAATATCACCTATTAAGACCTAAACACGTTGTTTGCTGGTTGCAGCCCTTTGAACAGGTTACCATGGATTTATGCTGGCATAATGGGCCTGCATGATGTATGTTCCCTGTCAGTGCTGAAACAACAGTCAGTGCGTCTGAGTAGGCCCACCTGCCAAGCAATATGTTCTCAATCCCTCAGGCAGAGCAGTGCACGGCTCGGCTAAGAAAATGTCCCCCCACTGAGCAAACGGCAGAGCCATGGAACATGGGCAACCGTGAGTGCATGCGCACAGAAGATCACAGGCACTCGGCAGGAGGGCTGGTAGGGAGAGACAGTGAGGATGTTCCCGTCAAGCTTCACTTCACAGTGACAAGCAAACAATCTCACGGTTTTTCTTTCTTTCTTTATTTTCCTAATGAACTAGCATAGGCTGCTAATCACATTCGTCATTAATCCAAGTGGCTAGAAGTTGGCTAGGGGCTGAGTGGTAGATTGGTTTCCCACACCAAAAATGGGGAATGGATAGGAATAATGCTCAAAACAATGCAGAAGTGGCTTGTCTTGTGGTGGTTAGGTATTTTGTTAGCATCCAGAGGCACAGTCTGATGGAGATCCCACATAACAGAGGAAGGAGGCAGCAAACAGCAAGTACCTAAGGGCTGCGGCATGTTTCGCTGCCTTGGTTGATCTAAGAGCTCACCACCATGCCGTTTTTGCTTGTCTTACGGAGGTGTCCCTAAACACAGAGGCATGCTTCACCCTTACTATGGAAAAACACATTTTTTGTCAAGGACAGGCACTGAGATCTTTGGCTAGGATTGCTCTGGCTTATTAGGGATAGTATGAGGTCTGTGAAGAATGCCTTAGACATACAGAACAGATTCTGCTTTTAGCTGCTCATAAGATAGAAACTACAATGAATGCACTGCTTCCTAAGTGAATAAGCTCTCTGTAGATTATGTAACAAGAAACAATGGATGAAAAAAAACAAAAATAAAGAAATAATAAATGGCTTTCTTTCAGGTAATAGGGACACAGGCTATTCAAAGCAGTGATAATTTTTTTTAAAAAGGTAATAATTTTACTCTGTGATTTTCAGTGAATCTTCTTTGGCCTCTACTCGAGATCTTCAAATATTTTTCTAGGTCCTGAATCACATGGATTAGTGTGTCACACACAGTTCCTGTCAAGGTCCGCGAGAGACTGCACACTTGCCTTTCATAAGGCTGTGTTAAGCATATGGGGCAGAACATGGAACAACCTTCTTCTACTGGGAGGAAAAGAAGCTTAAAACAAACAAACCAAAAACATCATCAGTAACAAGAAGCAGTGGTTAAATTATGGTAAAGCCAAATAAGGAAACACATTTCAGCCAATGCACTTCTGTTGATTAACATTAAAAGAGAGCCAGAATATATCAACATAAAAAAAAAAGTTTGATTTCATTTGTGGAAAAATATACAGACTTCATAAACATTGTATATACACAAAGAAAAAGATCCAGAGAGATGTTCAAGAATAGATGTCTCTGGGTGATGTGGCTTCAGGTGGTTTTTACTTTCATTACTTTTCTGTATATTTTAATTCTTTCCAATAAGGACATGTCATTTTACGAAAATCCATTGAGTTATTTTAATAAAAAAGGAAGAGAATAACCATAATGCAATGCAGTGAGAGATAAGTACGCTCAAATGAGGGAAAAATCATGGTAATCAGAATTAGAAAGGTCTCTTAGAAAAGGCAGTGAGGGAAACATACACGGAGGTTGATAAGTATAGAGGGGTACAAAGCTAAACCATGAGTTCAGAAAGAAAACAGAGTGAGGAAAGCAGAGTAGCAAAGTACTGGGGACCTGCTAAAGGAGAAGCTAAGATCCACTTTGGCTGGAATAAGTGCGGATACATATACTTGTAGGGGAGAAGTAAGAAGATTTGTAAGGGATGTTGGAGCCTTTCTTTTTTTAAGACAGGGTCTTCTTGCTCTACTGCAGAGGCTAGGATACAGTGTTATGAGCTCTCTGTAACCTCAAACTCCTAAGCTCAAACAATACTCACGCTTCAGCCTCCTGAGTAACTGGGACTATAGGTGCACATCACTACAGTCAGTTAATTTTTTCTTTTAATAGATGGAATCTTGCTATGTTGCTCAGGCTTGTCTTGACCTCCCCACCTCAAGCAATCCTCCTGTTTCAGCGTCCCAAATTGCTAGGATTATAGGAATGAGCCACTGTGCATGGTCTAGAACCATGCTTTTAAAGAGTTTTTATTGCCAGACAGAGGAATTTCCATTTAATTTGGAAGGCAAATGAAATTCAAGGAAAAGAGAGTGTGTATATTTGGGAAGTTATTGCTATATGAGGTGTTTTAGGAAAATTAATGTATAGAATAGATGAGAGGTGGACACACTAGTAGTCAGAGAGATCCATTAGAAAGCTGCTGGAACACTGTAAGAAAGAAGTAAGGAAATAAGGATCTGAACAGATGTAAGAAAAAATCAACTTGCTAGAGTTAGAGTTTTTTTATTCAACAATAAGAACATTCTCTTCAGGCATAGAGAAAACAGGAAAAGATCCTTTGGAGAGAAGATAAGATTACAGACATTTTCAACTTGAGATACTGTCATGACATGCAAGGGGTGCCATAAATTAATGATGTCTGGACTAGGTGATAATACTTGTCCCAGAAATCAATATCTGGACTCCATGTGCACTGCAGAAAGCAAGCTATGTGGGGAAGACTTTTAGTTTGTCTGGTTTAGTCATACATCAAAGAATATGGTAGACTTTCAAAAAGTATTAACTGATTAATAAAGAAATACTAACACTGGCTCGGCGCCTGTGGCTCAATAGGCTAAGGCACCAGCCACGTACACCTGAGCTGGCGGGTTCGAATCCAGCCTGGACCCGCCAAACAACAATGATGGCTGCAACCAAAAAAATGGCCGGGCGTTGTGGCGGGCGCTTGTAGTCCCAGGTACTTGGGAGGCGGAGGCAGGAGACTCGCTTGAGCCCAGGAATTGGAGGTTGCTGTGAGCTGTGATGCCAGAGCACTCTACCCAGGGTGACGGCTTGAGGCTCTGTCTCAAAAAAAAAAAAGAAATACTAACACTGAAATTAATGAATCAATGAGAATGCAACATAAAGGTGAAGCCAAAGAGAGCTGAAATGGACCTTTGAGGGTACTTAGCAGGTGGAAAGAGGAGGAAGTCAGTATGACAAAGGAGAATGGAGAAGGAGCTTTAAGCTTACAGTCCTGCCATCTGATCAAATTCTGTCTCTAATTTTCCTCAGAGAACATTCTAAACTTTTCTTAATCTCAGCTTTCTCATATATGTAAGAGGACGGCTGATGTTCTAAAAGGCTCCATCTAGGTCTACAATAATATGGATCTATGAATCCCTCATTGTTGTCTTAATTCTTTTTTTTTTTTTGTACCAAAGGTCTTTATTAGTGGGGAAGCTGCAGAGCAGCATTAAGGAGAAGGAGAGAGAGAGAGAGAGAGAAATGGGGGAAGACAGAAGAAAGAGAGAAGGGAGAGAAGGGAGGGAGAGAAAGAGACACACACAAGACACGCGGGGAAGGAAAAGAGAGACACACAGGGAAGGAAGAGAAAAGAGAGCAGTTTTAATTTTTATTATTGAAATTTTCTTACATTTGTGTCTAGCGTTAACTAATGATTTTCAAGTTTCCAAATTTCCAATGAATGTTGGGAAATTTCTCTTCCTAAGTTGCTTAACATTGTACTTTCTCATAAATTCTAGCTCTGTAAGTTGAGGACTTTTTCCTTATTTGTGTTAAAGTACAATGTGCTCACTGTGAAATGTACAGATCTGAAGTATACAGTGTGCTGAATTTTGACAAATTCACTGTAATCTCCCTTCCTATTATGAAACATTCCATGTTGTTTGGATTTTGATTTCTTCACCGTTGCTTTATTGGGAACCCACTTGAGCTACCCTTATCACTCTTCTTTATCTTGTCAAGACTTTGTCAATTATATTCCAATGTTTTCCTTAGTATTATTTCATCTTCTTATTTCAGTATTTTCTCCCTGTAATAGACAATAAAGCCAGCTAAGGTCCTTGGACCAGACCAAACACTATTTATATAGTATCCCTGCCAAGTTTTTTATTTAAAAGAAATAAGGAATTTGAGTATTTCCAGAAGAGGATTTATCCTACACTCTTATATATTAATGAGTATTTGATAATTTTACCAGAAAAATACATAATTCATTTTTTTAGCCAAAGATAAGTGTATTTGATAGCATATTTTTAAAAACATGCTGTTATATTTCAAGCTAGTTTTGAATATTTCTTTAGTTGGGTCATGAGACTGTGGCTTTTAAATCATCTGGACCCAAATACTACTCAGCTGACTTTGGCTCTTCAGCATGAGTAAGGGGAGCTCTGCTTCCTCCTGTTTTTAATCAGATACAATTTGATATTTACCCATTTCTGACACCTGGCTCTGAAAAAGCCCACGGGTGCCAGTTCAGACTGGGCTGTGTCCCTGACCTTGATGAGTCCTTTGGATCTACAGTTCTCCCAAGTTCAAATTCTGTGGGGTCACTTTGGCTGTTTTTCCCACAAGAGGCAGGCTCCCCAGCCATAAACTCAAAGCTGAATCCTAGAGCCCTCCCCTGAGATCACAGCCACAAACATGGTCCTGGCTTTGTGAGCAGAAAGGGGACTGCTTTTTGCGGTAACTGTTAGACGTCAATGCTGGAGGCTCGCTTCCAGGCAAAGTCTCCAGTACTCAATTTCTACCAAAATGAAATAGGAACCAACACAAGCAACTGAAATTACCAAAGTCTGTCCTCCTGATACTTAAACAAACAATTCTATCTGCACTGAATTTTAAGTACATTTGGTACATATGAGCAAATATTCCAGTATTTACACTACCTTTGGTTGATCCTGGAGCCACATTAATCAGAAAAGAGAAGAGAATGTCATTTATGCCAAGTACCTAAGTCCTTGCTTAAGTTAAATATCACACTAAGAAAGTGTAAGTTTTATAGTGCTGGAAGCTGAAAACCTCCAAGAGGACTGCAGAGAAGTCAATAAATCAAATAACCAATATACAGTAGAACCTCCATAGCTGACCACCTTCCCACTTTGACTATTTTCTTAAGTTGACCTAATTTTCATTGAGCAGACATGTACCACATGTATGTATCAGTATAGCAGGCCTGGTTCTTTAACGTGATCATCTTCTTATGTTGACCAGTTTGTTACAGTCCCTTATGTAGTCACCTTACAAAGGCTCTACTTATTATTCAACTATTTCAGACATTTTGCTTAGTGTAGTCCTATTTTGTACATGGTTTGTATACAGTTTGTACACACCCTAAAGAATCTGGGCCTAAAAGTTGACCCTGTTGTCTCCTTGATCATTATTTGGACATGGTCTAAATATTTTATATTTCTAAGGCACTAAAACACACCATAATTACATGTGGAACAACAAATAAACCAAACAAAACCTCTTAGTTCATGCCCTGTGTTGAGCAAAACATCACATAAGACAACAATAAAAAACGAATTTCTTAGGACACTTTAAGTAAATTAAAAGTCAAGATATAGCAAGAGTGAAGATTAATAAATTCCATCTTTTAATATAGGAATCCTCTTTATATATCCTTGTTGAGAAACGATTTTTAGCTTGTGTGTGAATACTCCCATTAACAAAGCAGTACTTTTCAAGGCAGCCAGTCTGCCATGGGACAATTACACATTTTATTCTGAACTGAAATTTGTCCCTCTAGAACAGTGAGTTTCAAACAGCCACAGCACACTGGTAT
Organism: Arctocebus calabarensis; assembly: GCA_963573935.1. NCBI lineage: Eukaryota > Metazoa > Chordata > Mammalia > Primates > Lorisidae > Arctocebus > Arctocebus calabarensis. Next base: position 30,998 of record CAUYON010186458.1, read on the forward strand.
GCCGTGAGAGGATCTTAGGTATGCCACAAAAAAATTTTAAAGATCATTAATTAAATTATTTTTGAAAAAAGTTCAAAGTACAGACAATAAGCATATTCTTTTTTTTTTTTCATTTTTTCTTTTTGGTCAACATAATTTAAGTGTGCCACAGAGTTTAAATATATAGATTCAAGTGAGGATGAGATAAAAACAAAAAAAGTTGAAAAGCACTGCTCTAGAAATTATACACACACAATGGCCTCAATTCTGTCCTCTGAAATGATACAATTTAAGTCTCACAGCTCTTCAACATGTGGTTTCTTTAGCTATTTGGCATCCAAATCTAGCCTAGGAGATATAGAACCACAAAGATGGTTGAAGGCAGGGCTTCTACCCTGAAGTTACTACAGGTTTTTAAAGAACACTGTATTATAACCTGGCTTACACTTAGCAATTTAACTAAAAAAAAAAAACTCATGAAATTAATAATAGCAGTTTAAAAGGTAGTACCAGTCTTAAGAACTGGAAATGATACAAATTAAATGGTATATGTAACAATATTCTAATAAAACCACAAAGACAGGCTCTAGCAAATTTCCATAATCCTTAGACCACCACAGTTTAAAACTCTAGATGGTTTCCGATTCACATATTTACAGCTTTTAAAATTTGTCCATCACTAGATTTAATGTTCATACTTCGTATCTATATGGCACTTTAAAGCTTTCAAAGAATTTTGCATGTTATTTCATATTATTTGATTTTGAAATTTCCATTATGCCAGAGAAAATGATAAGCCTTCCACTAACCATGCTGAAAATATAATAAGTAATATAAATGTAATCCACTTTTCTGAATGGGTTTAAGATACTTACAAACATAGGTTCTGAACTATAGTACTATTTGCTAGATATATGTTGTGTAACTTTGAACAAGTTTCTTAACCTCTCTAAGCCTTTGTTTCCTTTTTTATAACATGCAAATAACATATTGTAGGCCTTAAGTAAAATAATACACATCAAGAGCTAAGCTCAGTGCCTGGTACACAGGATGAACGGATGTTTGTTCTTATTATTATTTTTGTGAATCATAGCTATTAATTTATTTCATTATTATGAAATTTATCTTATTATGGATAGATCACATAGGAAAGAATGGTAAAAATACTTAAAAGTTTCACAGAGCTTAAAACAAAGTTGTGGTATTGTTAAGTGGCCATTGTGATGGCCACTTCTGGGCAAATATATATAAAAGAAATTAAAGCGGGACTCAAATATGTTCATGGCAGCATTATTGACAATAGCCAAAATGTGAAAGCAAAATGTGGTATAAACATAAAATAGAATATTACTCAGCTTTGAAAAGGAAAGAAATTCTGACACATGCTACAAAATGGATGAATCTTGAGGACATTAAAGTAAGTAAAATAAGCCAGTTACTAAAAGATAAATACCGTATGAGTCTACTTTTATGAGGTACCTAGAGTAGTCAAGTTCATAGAGGCAGAAGGTAGAATCGTGATTGCCAGGAATGGGGAAGGGAGAATGGAGAGTTATTGTTGAATGGATATGAAATTTTAGTTTGGGGACATGAAAACATTTCTGCAGATATAGAGTGGTAATGGTTACATAACAATGTGATCACAAAATGTAATTAATGCCACAAAACTGTATATTTCAAAATGGTAAATCTCATATTTTATATACATACATATATACATACCACAATTAAAAAAAACTTATAAAAATATTATGATGGTATTCCAAGAGACTTTAGGCTTCGAAGAAGTATGTACTAGAGGTATTCAAAATCTAATTAGGAAGATAGAAAGCATACTAAAAAGGCAAATTGCAATTCAAAGTACTCTAATTAAAGTGACAAGCAAATAAATACACAAGCATCAATGAAGTGACAATTGGCCAATGACATTATCCAGGTGGTGGACATTAGTCATAACTAATGTCAGAAGTCTTGGCTCAGATCATGGACAAGACTATGACCTGAGGTCTCACTCAACAACACTCAATAACAGAACAGGATTATTAAATGCAAGAAAAAAATCAAGAGGCATCCAAAGACACTTAATGACTGACAGCTTCATCTCTGGGCCTTTTGTACTCCCTTATGCAAGCACAGACAATATGAAATAGTTACTATAATTAAGCACTTTCCTTATCCTCCTCTAGCAGAACTGCGTTTAAGATAAAGGATAATGGCACTAAATGAACAGGTTAATTAGAGACAGCATTTACCCCTGCAGGCCTTCCATTGGAAACACCATTTCACACTATTACATCACACAGGAGAACCAGGCTCCAGGGACCAGCTCCTGAGACAGCCAGTGACCGAGAGAGAACAAAGCAAGCAGTAGCAAAAGGGAAATCCTGCCGGCCTAGCCAACATGAGTGTTATCTGGGAATTCCCTCATGTTTCTCCAAGGCATGAGTTACCAAATTATAGCCTCCAGGGCAAATCTGACCTATAGTCAGTTTTTGTATACAAGTAAGATTTAGTTTTTACATTTTTAAAGTGTTACCAATAAAAGGGAAACAAAGAATATCTGACAGAGACCTATGTGGTCTCAAAGCCTACAATACTTAGTATCTGACCCTTTACAGAAAAATGTTTGCAAATCTGTGATGTGGGAAAAAGAAATTAAGCAATATGTTTAATATCAAATAGGAGGATGTTTAATACCAAATAGAAGGGTAAGGAACACTGCAAAATGTTCGCATGGAAATATTTTATAACTCCAATCCCATAACTAGTTATTATCTTACAAATATCTTAGTTTGACTCAGAGGAGTTCTTTTACTTATTCAGGCAACTTTTTAAAAAAGCAATAAAACACAAACTTTTCTACTCCTCCCTTTTTACTTCCTCCTTTCTTAAAGCTGGTCATTATTTCAAGATTAAATGCGCTCTTATGAAAATGTTATGATTCAAGTTGATGCCTGCTATTATTAAATTGATTTGGTGGTGTTTAGGACTAAGTTTTAAAATAGGTTTAAACTTGGCAGACATAAAGAAAGACTAGGGTAGGTACCATTATTGTATGTAATTGGAAAACAGGTAATTTAGAATTTGTTAATTCATAAGAGCTCAGGAAAGAACGTAAACCTCAACAACCCCACCTATCTTAATATACTCCTATTCTGAATAGAGATAGCTCAGTGCCCACTCAGAACCTGCCATTAATTCAGCTGATGTTTTTCTTTCCAGAAGAAACATTTTCTTTAACCGAAATGTAGGGGGCATGACAAATAAAAATATTGCTCTTGACTGACTGTAAGTGGATTACATATTTACTTTTGCTTTACTGAAAGGCCCTTGAGGGGAATGGCCATTACTTACACTTTTTCTTGCATTTCACACTACCTACTAAGGCCCTAAATTGGCACTAAAAAAATAAATACTCGTTGATGATAGCCAATACAAAGAATGAAACGAGGGTGGTTCACCCTTGCCAGGGATACACATTTTAATGAGGTTACTGGCAAAAGTTGAAGTTTCTTGGCTCCAGAATGAGGCTCCAAAGTTCAGTGATATCCAATGGACTCTCAAAGTCAATCATGTTCTAATAGCCCCGGTCTTACCATAGTCACATGATTTTGCAATACAATAAAACTCTATTATACACGCACTGTTAAACACCAACACTTACAATATTCAATCAGTGTGGTGTCTTTTGGATAGACCTTCTCTCTGAAAGTGCCATGCATGACACATAACCTCACTATCCAGAAAACCTGTATTTTTAGCCTCGATTATCACAGGAGAGTTGAACAAATGCACAGGAAGCACAGGCATTGCTAAGAAGGAACAGCTAATGGGCTTGAGTTGCAGCAGCTGTTCCAAGGGCTGCTGTGCTACTGGAGCCCTTCTACCAGGTCTGTGTGTGGCACTTACCTGCTCACAGAGCATAGCACTTGGTTTAAGAAGTTCCTTCTTCATCTATTTACAGTCTATGTGCATATTTCTGTGTACGCACACACACACACTGGGTGACCTTGATGCCACTCCTGGTATCAGGGTAAAATATTTTCTTCTAGAGTTGCTTGAGGACATAGATTTAGTTATTTTAATTGGAAAAGATTTTGCCCTAACCAGAGACCCTAATGTCATTCACCTTTTTACTCATATATGAATATAATTTTAAAGAGCAAAACATGCCAGTTGATAGGCCACTCATCTCCAATAAAATCACTTCCCTTTTTACATTTTAAAAAGCCAGTCATGCCTCAAGACTGATTTTCCTGCCCTTTGACTACATATCAAACTAAATGGTACTTATAAGCAATTGACTGCAAGTTTGTTTAACAGCAAGACATTCCTTTAATTAACTGCCCTCTTTTTTATTGGAGTTGACAGGCAATATATTTGTAGCATCTCAACTGATTACATGAAGTCTTAAGTAGTTATATAACAATTGGTACAGAAACAATAGCCTACATTAATCCTAACAAATTTTATTGTTAAGAAATTCCATGAGGAAAAAAAAAAGGAATAAATTGTTAATTTCATTAATTTTAAAACTATGTTTTATACCACTCTTCGAGAAAAAAATTCATCTTGAGACACTGCTATCTTTCCCACTGACTCACTCTGTTTTATCCTTCTTGGAGCTTCCCTAAAGAAATAATCAAGTGATGGGGTGCAATGGCTCACACACATAATCTCAGTACTTTGAAAGGCCAATGTAGGAGGATTACCTAGGCCAAGTGCTCAAAACCAGCCTGGGCCATATGAGACCCTACCTCTATAAAAAGTATAAAAAGTTAGCCGGATATAGTGATGTATACCTGTAGTCCTAGCTACTCAGGGATCTGAGGCAAGAGGACTGCTTGAGCCTTGAAGTTCAAGGTTGGGGTGAGCTATGACTGTGCCACTGTACTACTCTGTGGGCAACAGAGTGAGATCTTGGCTCCAGCCCCCCCCCAAGATTTCACAGAAAAATACATTTATCATTTACCTGTTTAAAATGGATAAAAATTATAAACTTCATTTCAACTGCAGAAGACATGTTAACACATTTACTTAATTCACAAAAAACACATGCACTGTATGGTCATTAGAAATGACTCTACATTTAGACTACTCATATGGGAAAATGCTCATGATATGATGTTTAGTGAAAAAAGGTTATTCTAAACAGTATATGTGAATCCAATTATGTTCACTAGATACTAATAGAAAAAGGAAGGATAAAAAACAAAAACCACACCTTGTGTGAAGAAGTTATAGGTGATTTTAGTCACTTCTTTGTACTCTATACATATTACATAATTTACTCTTTTTGTAAAAAGAAAAAAATATGTATTTTATCAGAGGAAGAGGATTTTCCCACAGGTCTTAATTAGATGATATTCTAGGCTCAAAGCTGGCTGGTGAACCACTTCCAGAAGCAGTCACGTTTTTGCAAGGATAACTGCTCACTGATGGCTGGTCCACCTTTTCTAGATTATTGTGAGAGCAGAAAACAAAATGATAGCTTGGGAAAAATGCCTACTCCTCCTGCATTTAAAAACAAGCAAATTCTTAACAGAAAGGAGGAATCATTAAAACAACCAAATAAATAAATAAATAAACCCATCCACCCTTGTTATCCAATACTCACATCGAAGAGGTTTTATATCCACACATTTTAAGAAACCAAGAGGGAGTCATAAACCCAATTCAATTTAATTGGGTACTCTCTTGACAGAATTGTTATTAATAAGACTGTATTGTACAAACCTCCCTGAAATCCCAAATGCTGCTGCCTACACCAGCAGAGACATTTTACACCCAGCACAGCACACGCAGTTGTGTCTGCTCTTCTGTCCAGGCCTCTCCCACGACACCCCCTGCCCCCTCTGCTCCTCCTCCTCCCTCTTCCCCTTGCATTCTCAAATTAAAAAAAAAAAAAGGCTTGTCTTGAGCAACCTCCATAAATTATTCACATGATATTGCAGTGTATGTCAGCAATCTCACAGTGTTTAAAAAACTTAACTACAAGCCAATTAAAATGTAAACTGAGAAAGACGGATGGAGCTCGTTGCTCTGGTGTGAACTTGAGCAGCTCATAACAATATGCACTACAACTTCCAGATCTGCTAATTTGACAACTACTTTCATCAGCAGAGCCTTGCCCCCCCCCCCCCATGACTTCTTCTTCTTTTTAATGTAGTGCTTCTCCCAGGACAAATGGTTCCATATCCTTCCACATTCAGCAGATTAGTCCCTTGGGCCTTGCAACCAGCCCAAGCTCTCAAAGTGGAAGTTATTAAGAGGGTTAGTTTTTTTTCCCTCTTTGTTTTTAAGGATGTGTAATATACCCCTCATTTTCTTTATTTTATTTTCTATAAGTAAAATAGTACTATTTAAAAATAAAAAAAGAAAAGAAGCAATAAAAAAATATGAAATACACAATGAGAAATGGCTGGGAAATCTGAAGGTTAGCCGAATGGAGAGGATCATGTTCTAAAACAGGTTTCCACTCCACTGTTTGTTTTCATTTCAAGTTTTTCTTTGATATATGTCACACTAATAGTCTATATGCCTTGGTTAAACTAAGTCCAGATTAAAGTAATACGACACAAAGCATTACCTGCTTTACTTCTGAGAGGAAGAGAAGGCCTGGATTATATTACACAGCCTTTGAGCAGTTCCATTAAAACAACAATATGAGTCCCTTAAAAAATACTAGCGTATTTTCCTCTACATTTATCATCATGACCTTTCTCTCCTTTCAAATATTACATAAGATATCTTGGATGGGTGTGGGGGTTCACACCTATAATCCCAGCACTTTGGGAGACCAAGGGGCAGGATTGCTAGAGGCTAGGAGTTTGAATCAGCCTGTGCAACAGAGTGAGACCTCTGATGCATACTGCAAGGGTACATGTCGGATCTATTAAGTATAGAGGATAAATGTATTAATTATAGTAATTAAGTACACGAGGGGAGGGATATATTAACCAGTACAATGTAAGCATTCCAAATTGTATATGAAATCAACACCTTGTACCCCATAAATGCATTGATGATCTACCTCTTTATGATTTAATTAAAAAAAAAAACTGCAAAAAAAAAAAAAAAAGAAAAGAAAAGAGAAAGAGAGAGAAAGGAGGGGAGGGAAGGGAAAGGGAAGGGAGGGGAAGAGAGAGCAAGAAACCTCAATCTGCAATGAACCAAAGCTGTTTCTAGCCAGGTTAGCATTAGAACATTTCAGATTACTAATGTTTCTGCATTTCCTACTTTTTCTTTCTAGAATATGAATTTTCCTCTTCTGAAACTTTATACCTCAAATTTAAGTCAGAGACATATGATCCCTCTAAAGAAGAGTCTGGACAATGAAAATTCATGCTTTCAGCTTTGGAAACTTGTCACTGATTTAACTGGAAATATTTCACTTCAGTTCTCATCCTTTCCAGTATTGTGACTAGACCTACAAATTAAATAGAAGACATAAATGGGCCTCAATTCCATAAAGAAAAATACACACCTTATGGTAATGGGACATCACCTTATTAATCTAGTCTCTGTCGTCTGTATACATAAGATCAATTACAAAGGTCAAAGTTCACACAGAAATAGCACCTGTTCAAATCAACATAACCACAAAAAATTCCTTGTACCTTTGAGCCAACTACTAGGATATCTACCACTGACCGTTATATTAAATTGATGTCTCACAATAGAGAAGCTAATGAATGAAATAATTCATTATCTTGAAAAGCATCATTGTATGTTAAACTTAAAGACATGTAAAAATTAGAAATAAGTGCTTTACATACAGCCAATACAAATGGAAAAGAATCAAAGGAATCCAACTATCTGACATAACTTTTAAACTGGAGTTTAGTTGGGAATACATAGTTGATTTTATGAATTCCATAGTAGCTTTTTCTCTCTGCCATTAGTCAAAGAAGACTATGCACACTAATTATGTTTCACATCTGTTTGATCAAATTCAGTTAGCAGGCGCCTGAGAAAAGCTTATAGGTCAAAATAAAGGCAGATGGCTATCTGATCAGAGCATATAATCAATAAATTCATTCTACTATTTAATCCTGCTGAATCACTTACAGTAGTGTCTTTCAACCCTTGCAGTGCATCAGAATCACGTGAGGAGATTTTAAAAACTCCAGACACTCAGGCTGTATCCCTAGATATTATGATTCAATTGGCCAAGGATAGGGCCTTAACAATGGTATATATAAAGTTTTTTTGTGTGTGTTTTTCCAGTTAACTTTAATTGAGCACAGCAGAGGATTGAGAACAGCTAATCTGAATGAGAATGGCAACCTCTGGTTATTCATTCCAGTAGAACATGGCAACACCAGAGATTGGACAAACTCTAACAGGCTGTCTTCAACTCTCTCTTAGCCCTTAACTGCCTGGAATTCTCTCATTCACATCAGTCTATTATATTTTTTTCTTGTCAAAGTTCCCAAACATGTTTTCATTTTATGCCTTAGTTTTGAAAATGGGGCTTCTGGTCAGGGACATAAAGATTAAAACGCCAACAAGAGATCACTTCACACCCACAATCATAAAGACAAATAACAAGTATTGGCAATGATATGAAAAAATTTGAACCCTCATACACTACTGGTGGAAATGGAAAATGCACCTTAGAAAACAGCCTGGGAATTCCTCAAATGGTTAAATGATATCACGCTGCAATCCCACTACTAGGTATGTATATACTAAGAGAAATGAAAACCTATGTCCACAAGAACTTATACATCAGTGTTTATAACAGCATCATTCATAATAGCCAAAAAGTAGAAACAGTTCCAATGTCTATCAACTGATGAATGGATAAAGAAAATGTGGTATAGCAATTAAATATAATATTCTGAAGGAATATAAAGAAATAAAGTACCAATACATACTCCAACATGGCTGAACCTTAAAAATAAGTGAAAAATAAGTGGAAGCAGGCAGCCACAAAGACCACATATTACATGATTCCAATTATATAAATGTACTGAATAGGCAAATCCATAGACACAAAAAATGGAGTAGTGCTTGCTTAGATCTGGGGAATTGGTAGTAGCAGTGGCCAAGGAAGGAGGCAATGGTTAAGATGGTTTCTCTTTGGGGTCATGAAAAATGTTCTAAAATTGACTGTGGTGATGGCTGTACTACTCTGGGAAGCCATTGAAGAGTACACTTTAAGTGGGTAAAGTATGTGGTATGTGAATTATAAATCAATAATGTTGTTAAAAACAAGAAAAGAAGGGGTCTGTTTTGGTGTCTGTCTTGGCAGCCTTCCTGGCCACCAGTCTCCTACTGGGGCTGGAGTTGTGACTGGCTTGGTCATGGCTCCTGCGAGATACCAGGCTACACTCCTATACCTAGTCTATTGATAAAAGCATTTGATTTTAACTGCACTTCTTTTTTGTTGTTGTTGTTGCAGTTTGGCCGGGGTGGAGTTTGAACCCACAACCCTCAGTATATGGGGCCAGTGCCCTACTCACTGAGCCACAGGCACTGCCCTTAACTGCACTTCTTAGGTCTGGCTCCTGGTTCCAACATATCCTAGTCTTCCTCATTGTAGTAACCTTTGCTATCTAGCTACTTCTTTAAAATGGGGATGTTCAAGCAAAAATAAGACTGGGACTTTATTCTGTAGGTAATAGGAAGTCATTAAAGTCTTCATTCATGGAGGGTGAATGAAGAAAGATAAACTGTATTATTATGTAGTTCTTTAACTGATCCCTCTCATTAAATGTTCTTCCCCACTGACCAAGTTTGCCTTGTCTCGGTGACACTCTTCATGCAACAACTTTAAGTAATTCCCTTCCTTTCCTCCCACATTGTACCAGCTCCTTATAATTACTTTCCTGCCTGTCAGTTCAGCATGACGACCCTACAATTCCTTCATCTAATGCTCTCCTCTTTCTGGCCACTCTCCTTCCTGTCTCCCATAAAAAACACTTGCACCCCCACCATCAGATCTTTAATCACGCCATCACTCTGGTACCCTGCCTCCCTCCCTTCTGTATCCTCCAAGGTTAACCTATTCTTCAAGGCCTAGGTTTAATTCTGCCTGCTCCATGAAACTCTTCCCCCAAATTATATTAATTAGGGCAATAAGTGATATATATGAAGCAAACCCCAAACTTGTAGCATGACATTTTCATCCCTCTGACTAAAGTATATATTCTTTGGGAACAAGGACAGTTATAAACTTCTCTTTATTCTACACAGTGCCAAAGTGCCAGGCCAGCAGAATATATACTGACTGACTGGCTGATAAAAGGGAACTCATTTTTATTTCTAGGGATAGATGTAAAATCGATTTCTCTCTCATATTCTCTCTCTGCAGTGGTTTCTCTTACCATTTGAAGAAAGCCTGCTCTTTGTGCATTTCCTTTTCTGTAGGCTATGTGCTACTATAGTAGAAATGACTCCCTTGGGAAAATTATTGATGGGCAGCTTCTAATTTTAAGCTACAGCTGAACTAAGAAACCAAATTGCAGCTGTATTACCATTTCATTCTGCATGGAGCACTAATGATAAATATTTAACCAGAACAACTTCCTTTTCCTTTGCTGCGATGTTCCTGTTTAATTATTTTAACAAATGGCTGTTACAAACATTTACCACTGCTGTCAAACCCCTCATGCTACTCCTGGTGGAACATATTTTTGCTGCCTCCTTCACTAAGAAAAGAGATGTTACCCTCATAGCTTTCGTACTTACCTATACATATAGCCCTACACTCTTTTGGTTATAAACACTGTTTTCCAGTACTTCCTGTTCTTCCCTAGTTCTAAGCACTTTCTTGGCCCTATGAAGTCAGATGTAGTTGTGTGACTTGGTCTATTATGACCACAGAAGAAAAAGGTAAGATGCAAATGCAGAGAGGGAGCTTCCATCTGCCTGGGTCCTTGAGCAGCAGAGACAAACAGAGCTGCCTTCCTGATTTATGTTGGGTGTGTGGTATGAACAAAGATGCTTTGTTGCATTAACAAACTTAGATCTAGGGCTACTTCTTACTGCAAAGTAACCTAAATTATCTTGTCCAAGATGTTATTTTATCACTGTCCTTCCCTTCTATTACCTAGGCAAACCTCCTAATCTCACTTTGCAACTACTTCTTTACCTTGACTCAGGTCCCATTTCTACCTGTCTCTTTTCTCTAAAGTCATATACTTCATTCCTTCCCTCTCTTGTATCTTTAATATTGCTCTTCTTTACAGAAACAAAAAGCCTCCCAAACCACTACCACTTATTGAATGCCTTCTGAGTTCTAGGTGCTTATCATGTCATTATTTCATTAAATCCTTACAAAACTCTAAGAGGTATGCAGTACTAATCTCATTTTATATGTGTGGAAACTGAGGCTCATAGAAGAACCTGATCAAAGTCAATACCTAGTAAATGACAGGCCTGAGATTTATTTGTTTTGTTTTGTTTTTTTTTTTTGCAGTTTTTTGCTGGAGCTGGGTTTGAACCCTCCACCTCTGGCATATGGGGCCGGCACCCTACTCTGTTGGCACTGCCTTAGGCCTGAGATTTAATCTTCCATCTGATTCCAATGACATATAGGTGTTACCAGGCTACAAACACATTCAACTCATCCTTAAATAATGCAAATAACCACTCTTCTACCTTGCTCATTTGCATCACCCTAAACACTGAGTATATATTCACTGCCTCTGTTTCTTAACTTTAGGTTTCATTTGTTGTTGTTGTTGTTAAAAGACTCTGTTGCCCAGGCTGCAGTGCACTGGTGTTATGGTAGCTTACTGTAACCTCAAATTCCTGGGCTTAAGTGATGTTCTTACCTCAGCCTTTTGAGTAGCTGAGACTAAAGGTGCACACTGACATTCCCAGATAATTATTTTTTTATTATTTTGTAGAGACAGGGTCTCACTATGTTGCTAAGGCTGGTTATGAAGTCTTGGCCTCAAGTGATCCTCCCCATCACTTTCCCCAAACTGCTGAGATTATAGGCATGAGCCACTGCACCCAGCCTCATCAGTCTCTACAATCATCATTCTACCAGAAGAGTTCTTGCTAAAGGTCAATGAAGTGGTCTTTCAAAAGATTCACATGTTTCTGTCTTCTTCATGGTATTAGGTATTACTACTTCCACTTTCTGGAAACTCTTCTTTTGCAAAACTATTCTTTCCTAGATATCAAATAATATCTCTGACTGCTTCTTTCGATGATTATTCCTTTTCTAGCCATCATTACTGAACATTACTAAGCCTATATTCTCCATTAGTGATTTCTTAAATCAGTATTTCTAACTCCAACCTTCACCTTCACCTATCTGAAGTTCTCCACTAGGATGTTTCACAGGTACATCAACCATCAAACCCAACATCTCCACAAGTGAACAGGTTCCCTCATTCCTCTCTTTGCTTGGTTCTCCCCAGTACCACCCATGCCATCCTTGGATCAGGCATCTCAGAATCACCCTTACCTCCTCATCTTCATTGTGTCATGGTTCTCTACATTTAGTTACTCACTTAGATCTGTCTATTAACACCCCTAAAATCTCTCTGAAATCTTTCTTCCTCTCAAATGTCACTACTACCGCCCCAGATGAATCTCCATTACCTTCTGTTTAAAAAAGCCCCTGTGATTTCCCTGATGTCTGTATCACCTCACTGAAATCCAAATCTGATTTGTTAGTCTTCTGCTCAAAAACCTCTCTTCAATCTCTAGGACTTGGGATCTAATCTCCAATTGCTCACCTTCCTTTCCAGACATGTAAGCAGGGCTACACAGTTCACTCAATACACTACAGCCTTTACTTGCTTTGCCCTCACCGCCTCCTAGTCCCCGGTCCTTGGGGAGCTTCCATTTGTTCAGTAAGACAGTGTTCAAAGTCTCTACCTCTAGGAAGATTTCCCTAAATTTACAGGCGGCTTTAGCCATATCATTCTTTGCACTGTCTTACCACTTTTCCTCATGCTTCTATTGTATCACTTATTATGTGTTGTGATATTGGCTTATGGTTCTGTCCCTAAAAGAAGAGGATTTCAAGTTGTGCTCAATGACTTCAGAGGGCAAAAGGAGTCAGAGGCAAAAACAGAACTTGGGCTAACATATCTTTCTTTTTATAAATGAAGGACTCACATAAGCTTTTCTTTCAGAGATTTAACATATAAAACAAAGCTGGAAAACCATTTTACTGAAACATGTATTCCTTGAGGTGAAGCATCTTCTTAAATGTGGTAGCCCTCAAATATCACATGATGACTGGCACATGGAAGGTACCCAGAAGATGTTTCCTAGGCAGTGTTGCTTACCACCATCCCCTTCCCACCTGAGCTTTTGTCCTAAGTACAGTAAAAAGGTAGTAACTCCTTTCTAGGTTGCCCTGGGAAACCAAGGCTCTCAGAAATAAATCTGGTCATTAAAACTATGATTGTTGTCATTGAAACTGCATTGCTTTAGAAGCACTGAGAGTACAAAGTTTCTTAGCAACTTTGGTTCATTACCAAAGTAGGCATTATCTTTAAATTGATCTTATCTGAAGGTTAAACACACTTAGTTCCTTGTCAGAACACTTAACTCTCCAATATGGTCAATTACCAGATAATAGTGTCCACTTTCTCATGTCTTACTACTTAAGTGGTCTGATCAATAAATAAGTACACACTGCATTATTAAGAGCTAGCTGATGGCAGACATGAATGGAAAAGTCTCTGAACTTCTAGCTTTAAAAAAAAATACCATTTAAGTTCCCTGTCAATAGCAGGCACCTTATAAATGTCTATTGTGTTTGTGGCAAGGAAATATAATTTTCTTTGAACTTTTGATCTATACTGTACGTGTCATAAGCAAATGTATAGACAATGTTTTTTGCAATGTGTTCTAAGTTTGAGCTATGTTTCTCTTACTAATAAAGGGATGTGTGACCAAATGAATTAGTTCCTCATCAAGTAACAAAATACTTAAAGGCATCAAAATAAGTTTAATTCTGAACCCTGCGATCTAACAAGGAGAGTACTTGTACTCAGCTTGGTGATGGAACTGACCCACTCTTCCAAAGAGTAAAGTGGGACATTTGAGGCAGATAAAGAAGATATTGGGGGGAACATCTGAGCCAATTATTTCTTCATTAAATGTCCTTTCTTCACAGATGGGATCTAGAACAAAAAGAATTTTAGACACAATTGTTTTTTAAATTTCTATTATTCCTTTTTGTAACAGGCTTTCCCAGCACCTTTCTACATTTGTACATATCTTACACAGGGTGCCTGACCTGAGCTTGCACCTGCAGAAAAAAAAGCAATATTCCAACTTTACCTACAATAGTATCATTACTAGAGGAATATGGGTTCAAGTCCAGCTAACTGAACATTTTTTAATATTTTAGCATCGATTTATCTAAGCCAATACAAGAATATTATACTCACTTAAAACTATGTTGAGCATGTTAGTATTTATACAATCAGTTCTGCTTCTGTCTCAAATATCTGAATGCCAGTAACCAAAAAGAGTTAGTAACTAAATGTTCTCGATCTAAAAAGAGTCTGTTATGAATGAATCCAACTCACTTTTCACAATCAATGAAAAATGCCTTCCATCATACATTAAGAGAAAGACAGCAGTTTTGAGTCCATTGAACAGTTTTTATTTACTAAATGCTTACTAGGTGCTAGACAGTTTATAAATTAAATACACTTTTTTTTTTGTTTCTGAGGTACATAATTTCCTCCCTTCTTTACATATCAAAGTGAGAAAGATAGTGATCAACATAATATTTGAAGGCATATGATTACCATCAACTTGGCCATGCCCTTTAATAAACACTGGTGAAATAAAAAAATAGCACGCTGATTAAACACTAAAATATATCACATTTCTTTGATGTGCAAGATGCTCTGCTAGCTGTGTATATAAAATAATCCAAGGCTTGGTCTCTGGCTCTGAGTAGTTTAATGTCTACTAAAAGAAATGGGATCCTAACCATAAAGGATAACTTAAAAGATAGCTAGTTAATTAAAAAATGAGATAAATATGCTACAGGAGGCCTAAAAGATAGCAAAGAAAGAAGAGTTCAGAGAGCCTGAGAAGAAAAAAATGTGTTTTGACCTTAGCTTTTTTTTAAAAATTCTGTTATGATTATTTAACATATAAAATTCAGAGAAATGAAAAAGAATAGAGTACATGATTAGCAATCCAGGGTGTCCATAAAGTTCATGTGCAGTTTAAAATAGTTTAAAATATGGGAATTTTTAAGCTATTGATAGTCTTACTTTTTTAACTACTCTAAAATAAGTATTACTTTCTTAGAATTATTTATTTGAATGAATATTATTTCTGTAGGTGAACAATCTGCATGTGATGGCATAGCCTTCTCTCCTAATTCATCCAATACTTATATAATTAATTATACATTTGAAACTGTTTCACCTGTGTTCCATATATACAGTGTGTCCATAAAGTTTGTATGCAGTTTAAAATAGTTTGCTACTTTAAATTGCACATGAACTTCATGGCCACACTGTATATATGGAACACAGGTGAAACAGTTTCAAATGTATAATTAATTATAAGTATCTGATGAATGGGGGGAGAAGGCTATGCCATCACATGTAGATAGTTCACTTACATAAATATATTCATTCAAATAAATAATTCTAAGAAAGTAATACTTATTTTGGAGTAGTTAAAAAAGTAAGACTATCAATAGCTTAAAAATTCCCATATTTTTGATGTAGCAATTCCATTTCTAAGAATATAGTCTAAAGAACTCCAAGAGCCATTTAATAAACACACAGATGAAAAATTGGATAAATCCTAAATGCCCAGCACTTAGGGAATAACTATCTACATTACTGTGAATATATGGAATGGATCAAAACAGACATAGAACAATAACAGAATGTAAAGATACATTGTTCTTGAAAATGTCAGGGGGAAAACTTGTCTCATTACATTACCATTTGTGTTATCAACAACAAAAAGTTATATGCACATACACAGAAGAAAAGATTGAGAGAATTTGTATCACAGACTGTTTCATTAATTCTAAATGGGGGTGATGGCACCTCAGAGCTACTGAGATAATTTATCTTGGGTACTTGCCTCTCTTCTCCTATAGTGGATGTCTTTATGTTCATCATCACGGCCTATCTATCTCCATGTTTTGGTACTTTGCACAGCTCCTGAAAAATGTTCTTTATCAGTTGAAAAAAGCTTTTATTTTCCCCAGGCCAGAGTGTCATTCTGGCCAGAGTGTCATTCTGGGTAGGCCTTGGAGTCATAGCTCACAGCAACCTTAAACTCTTGGGCACAAATGATTCTCTTGCCACAGGCTCTCAAGTAGTGGGGACTACAGTTGCCCACCACAATATCTGCTGTTTTATTTTTTTAGAGCTGGGGTCTCACTCTTGCTAAGGCTGCTCTTGAACTCCTGAACTCAAGAAATCCACCTGCCTCAGCCTCCCAGAGTGACAGGATTACAGGTGTGAGCCACCATGCCCAGTCCAAAAAAACATTTAAAAGAGCAAAACTTAGAACTATATGTGAAGCACTTGGAATGTTTTGAAATGTACAATGTTGATATTTCTCTTTCTTTAACAACCATCTTTCTGACTGAAAAACAAAGCAAAGGAAAAGGGGAGGGGAGGAAAAGGAACAAACTACTATCATGTCACTTGTAAAGACAAGCACTCCAACTTCTTAAAATGAATTTCTTCTGGCTGGGAATATGCAAGAACATATTTTGTAATACTTCAAGAAATGTTTTCCTTACAGTAGGGAGGACATATTTAATACTAGATCCTACTATGGTATTTTGGGTTTTGAATGTATTATCTGATGCAGAATTTCTGCGCCCTGTGTTGTTCGATCTTTGCTCAGCCTTTCCTGACAAAGACACAAGGTCTGGGAAAGCAGCGAAAGGAGAAATAAAAATGGAGACAGGAAGGGAAGGGGAGGGAGGCAAGGTAGGGAAAGTGCATTTTTGGAGACTGACTAGGTTGATTCCCCATGAGAGTCTAATTCTTTTTTTACTGGAACTATTTCTGCATCCCTAATGGATATCCATGTAAACACCAAATCTAATGTTAAAGGGAACCATTCCAGCTGAGGGAAGTAATACACGACAGTGCCCTAGCAATAAAATCCTCAGGTCTGCATCAATCAGCATTTGTCATCTTTTCAAATTCTAAGAAATTTTTGTGGTATTTTCAGGAAAGGCTCAATTTGGTTTCCATAGTATAACTTCCATAGACTGTAACTTCTCTTTTTGAACTATCCTAAAGTAGAATTCTTTAAGTTCATATGGGGGTGTATGTATGTGCATGAATATATGCGTGTGTATATGCATAAACATATACATACGTGTATATGTGTGTGTGTATATATACACATAAATATACTTGTATGTCTATATACTTATATAACTTTTCTTTTTGGTAGAAAATTAATTTCCTTAATGATATTTGAGTGTACAAATGGAAAAATAATAAATATGCCATCATTTGCTTTGTGTAAAACCATAGGACTTTGTCACATGTTCAGGGTCAATTTTTAGAGCTTTGGAAGGAAAAGGCACTTTGAAGGTGGCATTTTAGACTAGACAGGCTCTGAGGAAGAGAAAGAATCTGTTTCTGCTTCCCATCCTCTGCTTGTCACAGGAGTGTCCCCATTAGTACCCCTCTAATAGGTGGAAGGAGTAGCTGCTCAGTGCAGAAAACTTGTCTTCTTAAAGTTCTCTGATTTTAGCAACCTTCACTCTATGTAGTAGTTTGTGATACTGAAAAAGTCACAGGCAGAACCCATTCTCCTAGCCATATGGGAAATTAGTTCAACTAGGAAGCATGTGTGTTACGCTAACCTGGCTCATCTTTCCTCATTTCTATTAATTCTAACCTTGCTTCTTTGATGGATGACTGACCTCCTTTGATTCTATAAGTGAGCATTTTGGGGGTACTGCTAGAGAATTCAAAGGGTGCCGGATTCTTCTGGAGAAGGAGGTTAGGAGCATGTTGGGAACCTAGTCATTAAGCTTCCAAACTTCAGCAGCCAGGCACTGCTTGGGAAAATAGCCATGAATATAAGCACAGGCCCCTGGATCACAATGAAGGCTTAAAGTAAAGGAGGCTGAGGCATATGAAAAATGGTAAAGCACAGGCGGGTGTTGTGGTAGGTGCCTGTAGTCCCAGCTACTTGGGAGGCTGAAGCAAGAGAATTACCTAAGCCCAGGAGTTGGAGGTTGCTGTGAGCTGTGATGCTACCGCACTCTATTGAGGGTGAGAAAGTAAGACTCTGTCTCTAAAAAAAGAAAAAAGAAAAATGATATGGTATTGGGCCAAAAAAACAGAAAGAAAATACTTCATTCCATCATCCTTTGGCTTAAATTTCTTTTTCTTTTCTTTCTTTTTTTTTTGAGACAGAGCTTAAGCTGTCACCCTGGATAGAATGCCGTGGCATCACAGCTCACAGCAACCCCCAATTCCTGGGCTCAAGCGAGTCTCCTGCCTCTACCTCCCAAGTAGCTGGGACTACAGGTGCCCGCCACAATGCCCGGCCATTTTTTGAAGGTTGCAGCCTTCATTGTTGTTTGGCGGGCCCTGGCTGGATTCAAACCCACCAGCTAAGATGTACATGGCTGGCGCCTTAGCCCATTGAGCCACAGGTGTCGAGCCCTTTGGCTTAAATTTCAAGTATCTGTTTTTGTAGGAGAGCTGGGTGTAGCTGACGACCCTTTTAAACAATCTTCTACACACTTTTCTATTCAGGTAGAGAAGACGTGAAACAAAAAGGACTACTCTGGGAAATGTTGGGTGGAACCAAGACTAGTTTTACTGCATAATGGTTTTTGTGTGTGGAATCATTTTGGAGAAGTAAATTCACTGTGTATACAGCGAATGAGGCTAAAACTCCAGAAAAGAGAGTCTCAGAGACCTGGGTAGAGAATGACAATGAGCCCTTAATAAACACAACTCAAGGTCAGCCTGTAGGGAGAAGCAGGACTCTATATGGCAACTCACTTATTCTGCCTAAGTGCCTTGTTTTGTCTCACTGGCAAGGGTGTGAGGGAAGAAAAGTCAATGGTACGTGTATAGAAAGAAGAAAACAATGCCATTTTTAGGATTAAAATTTGTGCAAATTTAGTCCCTTTGCCCTGTTTTCTTTGAGCCAGGTGAGTGGTGAAGGCAGCTAACTCTGAGACCACCATGGGCCAGGTATTGTACATATGTTTATTCATTATAGCCTAACAACATGTTACAGATATTATTTTCATTCTGTAGATGAGAAAAGCCTGAAAGTGTGTTCTTCTAATATTTTCATCTCTTGAGATAATGGAAATTTCAGACTGATAAACCCATTTAAGTTACTTGCTTAATTTTCCTTTTTGCTTTTCAGAGCCAATATGAGCTTGCTTTCCAGTAGATTTTTCTTTTGAAGAGTAAGCATCTAATTTACACAATAAACAATATTAACCACTGTCTGTCTGATGAAGATGACAAAATAATTGAAATTTTTTTTAAAAAAAAGATCAAAATAAGGGTTATTAAAAGCATATGCTCTCCCCACACAAAAACAACTTACAAAAACCTTTGAATATTTTAAGGACTACCACTCTCACTACAAAGTTAAGAGTTTTCACTGTTAAAAATTTGGGTAACATTAGCACAACAGTGAAACATACTACATTGACTTCTTGATAGAGCTGAGGCCCAACTGACCTTATTTTAGGAACTGATGTGGTTTAGGTGTGGTTTGTCTCTGGTAAAACTCATGCTGCAATTTGATCCTGAATGTGGCAGTGTTGAGAAGTGGGGCCTAGTAGGAGGAATTTAGGACATGGGGCAGGTTCCTAATGAAATGAATGCCATCTACCAGGGTGAGTTCCTGCTGTTCAAGGAATAGATTAATTCTTGAGAGCTAGTTGTTGTACAGCAAGATACTCCTTAGATTTTGTCCCCTTGCATGTGTCCATTTTTTCTTGATCTTCTTTGCACATTTTCTGCCATCACTAGAAGCCTGGTAGATATCAGTGTCATGCCCCTTGAACTTACCAGCCTGCAGAACCTCCACCTAAATAACCTCCTTTGCTTATATTCTGTTACAGCAAGGCCGAGTGGACTAAGACAGAAGCTCATGAACCATACTTAAATTTGGAGGAATAGTAAGTTTCGGCAATGCTTTGAACATTAGAAATACTATCAATAGGAAGGCAATTATCTTCATTCTTTAAAAAGGTTGAACAAAGATGTGCTTAAAAATGTTAGAGAGCTTCAAACTGATTTACTTTATTTGAACTATGTCAATATGAGGTTTTGTTTCTTCTCTGTACTCCTGAAATTGAAACATTCCTAATTTGGTCCTTCAGTGGCAATTTTTCCTTATATGATCCTTCCATTTTGTGCATGGTAAAGCATTCCTTACATCTGGATAGCAATATGCTATAATTTAAATGTTAATGGAAGAAACAGGCTTCACATACAACATGTGTCAGGAAACATCTTTTGCACAAAACCTCAGATAATTTTCTAGTATTGAGTCCAAAACTAAAGTCTTCGAATCTGTGTGCATAGACACTGATGAGTTAACAATATCTCATCCATTTAGTTTTTTTTTGGACATGACTTGGGTCCATTTTATATCATTTTATTAAAATTTTGCAGGGCATGAGGAATGAGGTTATTGAGACTAAAGTGGAAAGTCAGAGGCAATGAAGAGCAATCCCAGCCCTTGTTCTGAGACCCACGCATAAGGGAGTCCTTCTCAGGTCCCCTCCTGTGCCTCTTCCTATGCGTCAAAATCCATAGGTATGGGGGTTGGCCCATCTGGCTGGCACATGCCCCCTTTGGACCATGTTCTGCATACTACGGACATAGGAGTCCCATTCTTGGATGATGTGAGCCCCTTCCATAGCCTACCCTGGGTACCAACCTCTTGAAGAGAGACCATGTTGTTGTGCACAGACCTATAGGTCTGAGGAGGGCCAAAGGGTAGCTTTTTGCTATTTCAGTAAGGGCATGAGGTATGAATAGACTTTGAATGTGTGGGCTGAGTACCCACCATTGGCTCAACCTTCTCATGATACTGGAAAGAATTAGAAGTGAAGTGGCCTTCTTGTGTATATTTGTTCTTCAAATGTTAAGAAATGAGTCTAGTGGAAGGAAAACGAGAGATGACAATGTGTTTTTCTCTCTTCCTTTCTTTTTTTTTTTTTTTTGGAGACAAAGTTTCACTTTGTCACCCTCCGTAGAGTGGCGTGGCATTGATAGCTCATAGCAACCTAAAACACTTGGGCTTAAGCGATTTTCTTCCTTCAGCCTCCCAAGTAGCTTGTACTACAGGCACCCGCCACAATGCCCGGCTATTTTTTGTTGTTGTAGTTGTCACTGTTGTTTAGCAGGCCCTGGCCAGGTTTGAACCTGCCAGCCTTGATGTATATGGCTGGCGCCGTAACCACTGAGTGACAGGCACCAAGCCATGACAGTGGTTTTAATGATGTTTTATTTAGTAGTGAATGGGATATTGTTAAAACCCCTTTACCTTCATTTTGCTCTTTCCATTGAGATCAAGAAAAGAATAGTTACTATGATGAAAGGTGATCAAAGAATCTATTGGCTCAACTGGTGATTTACTCATAATAGTTAACTAAAGGAGAGGAAGAAATTAACAAATACAGTCTTGGGCAAAACCTAGTTCCCAACACAAACCTCATAGCCCCACATCATCCAGAATGAGTTGTGGGGTATGGCCACCAAGATCATTGTCAACCTTCACACTATCATCATTCTATAGGATTTGCACCCAAGTTAACTCCCGAACTATTTATGGCACATGTTCCAGTTTCAGTACATACCTTTTAAACCGCCTTCTACTTAGTAGCAGTTTCTGTGCAAGAAAATTTAACAATTTTTGTTATCGATTAACGTAATTGATTATCGCTAATCGTTTAACGATTTTGTTACAAGTAGTTATACAAAATGTATAACACACACTCTACCTGTAACACACAGAAACTTCACAATTGGCTTTCCTCCCTCTAATAGCAAATTTATTATAGGTAAATTACTGTAATTCCCAAGCTCACCCACTAAGAAATAGAAACATATCAAGCTTGTTTCATACTGACTTTCTAAAGTATCAAGCCTAGACAGCCCCTTCCACAATTAAAAAGAGCCTGTGTTTACCAGTAAAACACATGGATCTTCACTGAGGTTCTGGAAACTTAAAGAGAAGAGCTGAGAGAATGTAGACTTCTTTAAATGGAAGAGGGAGGCAGTTGCCAAGGGAGTCACCAAACAGATGGGAGACATGTTGTTCTGGTACAATTAGACCTCAGGAGTTCTACAGGGACAAACGAATAATTATAAAGTAGTAATGGATAGAAAGATGGGATCCAGAAAACATACAAAGACAGACATCATTGTGAGATTTACATGACTCTCTTGGGTCAGAACATAAGACATACTTTGAAATAAGGATGGTGGTCATTTGTGAAATTGGATTGTATTTGAGTAGAAAAACAGCAGGGCAGTGCACCTGGGGATAAGAATGCCAGGCTCTGGGCCACAAAGCTTGAAGGGTGTGAAGCATTCTTCCCCCAAGCAGTCTGTTCCCACCTACTTCAATTCCACCAAAATGTTCCTTACCAAACTGCTTGCCAAATCTGCCTCCTTTTGCAAATGTTGGCCAACACTTCCCACTTAGAGCACAAATACTTTCGATCCCCTCTGTTCTACCCAGTGAACTAATTTTGCTACCAAACTATCCCACACACTACGTGTCGCCTTCATTTTTTACTATGCTGCAGGAAACACTGGGGGCAATTTTCTGGAATTTATGCTGCATTCCTTAAGGGGTCATTTTGAAGCAACAGGAAAACCTTCATGAAATTCTGCTAAGGAACTGGGACTGGTCCAATTTTCCTACACAAAATTTTTACTAGATGAAAATCCAGAAGTTTTGGCCACTTCTATCCATCATAAAAGCGCCCTTTGTTTAAACAAAGTCTCCACTGATGCATTTTCCAGCACATAAGG
This sequence comes from Arctocebus calabarensis, assembly GCA_963573935.1. Lineage (NCBI taxonomy): Eukaryota > Metazoa > Chordata > Mammalia > Primates > Lorisidae > Arctocebus > Arctocebus calabarensis. The sequence continues at coordinate 53,953 of CAUYON010186458.1, forward strand.
TAATTTTCAGTGTGGTACAAAACTCACTAGAGTCCTTTAAAACCAGGGGTGGGGGAAAAGGAAAAGGGAAAAAAATACCTACACAGCAGAAGCCTTTATGATCTATAACTGAGTACACACTGTATTTGCCATAATACCACGTTTAACCGCCTGCGCTGTAATACGGTAACCCCCTCACAACACTGACCAGCCCACAAACAGAACCAAGAAACCTGGCAAGGAATTCTATCTGCAGTAACAACTCCAACTTGCAATAAAAGCCATCTGTACAAGTGCCAATTATCCTTCTTCTCAAATGATTAGGTTCCATCTAGTTTTGCTGACAAGCAAGTTATACCACATTTTAATAGGCAATAAAATGTATTATTAAATAATTAGTAGCTAAGAAACAGAAATTAGAGGCTACTTCTCCTCATATGCATCCCTAGTACTTTAGTCTACTGATGTAAAGCAACTTGATCCTCCAAAGAGGGCTGAAACCTGATATAGCAGTTTACTGTGGGACAATTATGAGGCTAATGAGTGTTCACAGAGACTGAAGCAGGAAAGAAATCTAGAAAATTCCACCTAACCCTAGTTATGTCTGATCCGTAGCATGGTCCCCGGAGGAGCAGAAATTTCTTCAAACCGCTCCTTGTTCTGAGCACATTAATTAAACTGTTAAAGGTAAAGGAGTATTGATGTCTTTCCCATCTCCCCACTTCTTCCCACAGGTAGTGGCTGGTACTTGTTCAGCCCTAAAGGTACAGTTGCACTAACTGAAAAAAGCCCCACTAAGACCAATTAAGGTCTTTACTAAGAGGCTGAAAAGAAGACAAATGAAGGCAGAAAGCCCGATTACAAGGAACCTTTGTACAGATGTAAAGCAATTAGAGTGGTCCCGGGGGTAAGTCAGCATGGTTCCAGAAGCACATGATTTTACAGCCTGTCTAAACTTGGAACAATCTATCTTTTTTTAGGTTGAGAATAAAAGTGAACCCTATATTAGTGTCATATATCAGCTGCTAGTGCCTGTGATTGGCTCCCCCATGCCTGCTAGAGCCATAAAGCTTCTCAAAGATCCCCAGTGGAGGGCAACACCATTATACACTCTGCTCTCACTGGCAGGGAAAAAAGACTTGCCTCGTGTCAGAAGTGCTTAACAGAGGAGCCGCCTCAGCTGCACAGACACCCAAGAGAGACAGAGCGTCCAGGAGAGAGAGAGAGAGGGATGGACCAGGAAAGTGGTGGACAGGGACTGAAGAGAGGTCAAAGCAGGATTTTGGGAATTGGAACTGAGAGACATTTTCTGGAAGACACGTAAGGGGGCTGCCTTAAGGAGAACAAAAAGTCTGCCCAGATTATCCTCTGGAGGACATTTTAGCAGCAGCCACATTTCTGTCATTAGTTCTCCTTCTGATCTCATTAATGTGTAACATTAGTGTTTTCTTTCCATACTTGATAAGAGCCAACACATGAGTTCTTGGTAGAGACTCGCAGGTAAGAATTTGTACTTTCTGCTAGATTTCTGGAAGTGAAAAGACCAGAAAGGGGAGGAAGGGTCAGAAATTTGTGCCTATTCCCTCAACAGTTTAGGATCATAGACTTGTAAGAAATAAATTCCAGAAATCACTCTGTGCCCCTCCGCTACCCCCATTATTAGCAACCCTTTCTAATGGAAATGTGAGGCAAGTAATATAGAAAAATGAAAACTTTGTAAGAGTCACATTAAAGTGAAAAGAAAAAGAGAAGTTGATTTTAAAAGTATATTTTCTATAACTCAGTACATCTAAAACGTTATTATTTCAATGTGTAATCAGTATGGACACATTATTAATGAGGTATTTTACACTCTTTAATTTGCTAAGGCTTAGGAACTGGTTGTACATTTTATATCTATGGTGTATTTCAACTAGAGCTCGCCCCACTTCAAGTGGTCAGTGGCCATGAGTGAGTCCCCGTCTCCATCAGAGATCATGCAGCTCTGCACGGACTTGGAACCCTGGCCCACCACTTACCAGCCATGTGATAGTGCACAAATTACTTAAGATTTTAATGTCTCACATGGCGCATCTTTACATTGGGAATAATAATAACACTTTACCTCATAGGGTTGTAGAGAGGATTGAGTAAGACAATCCATGTGAAAAGTTAGTAAGAAAGCCTGGTGCATAGTAAGCACGCACTAAATACATATTAGTTGCAACTTTTACTATTATTTTTATAAGCCAATCTAAAGTAAAGGAAGAGCTGGGTTTTCCCATCCAGACATATGTTTTATAAAAGCTATCAGGGTTCACTCTTTTTGAGGTTCCTTACTTCTATCTGTATTTCCTGGAGCTGCCAAGTGGGTTTTAACAGTAATTTGAGATTCAAGCAAAATGAGTTTGGAAGACATGTCCCTGTCAGTAATTATTTCTATTATATGATTCCCCAAGACTTTGTATCTGCTCTACTCAAGGAAAGTTAAATAGGGACAGGAATACAGTGAGTCAGAAATTAACATCTGCTAGAAGATCTATGTTGCCAGACATCAGCAAACACTACCACACTTCAGAAGAATGATTAGGAAGAACAGTGGCTTTAGGTAAAGAGCTGATAATTGCACAGATCATTTTAGTTTTTGATAAATAATAATTCAAACCGAAGAACAGCATTAAAAACTGGTGGCATTTAACATTCAACAGAGAAATAATTAACTTTTAAAGTTAGCCAGTAAAAGAAAATGCCAAGGCAGGATGGTGAGGCAGAGCTGACAACAAGAGGGGATACAACGGAACATTAATTAGGTACAAGCAAACATCTTCCCTAATAGCTCATGTTCTCATCCCCAAAATGTCAACAATAGATATTAACACCAGATGCTGGCATTACATCTCCCCTGACAGTGAGTCTGGGTCATGTGTATGTGCTCAGAGAAAAGACTCCTGTGATTGAGAGGAAAAATCTGATGGGATAAAGGCTGTATTTCCTTCTCTTAAATAATTTACAGATCCTTTATTAATGTTGGGGAGATGGTAGCTTTCAAGGGACTTAACTGAAACATGGGGAAGAAGAAAGACTGGATCAAATTAGACGCTGTCCACATGCAGTGTACTTGGCATATATTCCATTTGCTGGGATGTACCCTGGATCCTAACGTGCATAGATAGCTGGCCTGAAGAAGGCTGGGAATATAACTCTAGTCTGTGGTATTTATAAGCAATCTTCTCTTGAGTACAGTATAGTAAAATCACTTCCCCTGGGGTTAAGAGACATAACCAAAATATTTAGAAAATCTTAGAAAAAACAATTTCTGATCATCTAAAAAAACCATTCCCCTTTTATTCATTTCAATTTTTTCCATGCTTTGAGTCAGTGGAAAAAGAGATATAACAAATGTAGGGAATTGGACATATTACTTAGCTAAGTCCTATGCATGCAAGGCTTAAGACACAAATGGGTATTTGAATGGACAACTTATATTCCACACGCTCAGCTAAGGTGGGACTGTCTCTGATTTGCTATTTCCAGAGCACATAGTCAAAAACCCTCTGAATATTGAGTGTTGTTTTAGGATGTGATTCAGAACCACTAACAACAACACAAAAAAGCAGACTGGAGGACAAATGTTTGGCAGGAATATGTTAAGAGGTAATTGTCTAACCATAATGGGTTCACTGAATTCCAGTATTTAATAGATTAAACAAAGCCTTTCCAATCTCAAGGCCTTTGCATATGCTATTTCCTTTGCCTAGAAGACACTTCCCCCTGCAGTTTTCTCGTTCTCAGCTAAGTCATTCTAGTTTGTTAAGTTTCAGCATAGAATGTCACTTCCTCAAGGAGGAATTTTCTATGCCTACCACCTAAAGTAGATCCTGCCCCACCCCACATCCATTATTCTCCACATCGGCCTCTTAGTTCACCCCCCTCCAAATAGTACTTATTGAACTTGTGCTAATCTCATTTGTGTCTTTGCTATACCTTAACCTCTGAGAAGGCACGATGTCTGTTCTGTTTATTTCTGTATGCTCAGGCCTGGCAGTGGTAGGCAGTTAACACGTTTGATGAATACTGTTGAGATCTCTGCCTCCTCTTGTTGCTGCCGATTTAATCTTTGGGACAAGGAACACCAATAAAGATCCCAGAGGATAATGGAAGGAACAATCTAGATCTAGAGGTATCTAGATAAAAGCCCCAAAGGCTCCCTTTGAACATGCACTAAAATGAGCACAAATGATTAAGATAGACTATAAACTCTATGTAAAAGAAGAATGTAATCAAAGATTCAGACTAAAAAGTCACTGGATTAACAGAGGCTAGTTAGGATTAATGCAAGTCTCGGGCTAACACTTTCAGAGTAAGGGTTCTCAGACACAACAAAAAACCCCCTGACAACTAATACAAATCACCCCAGAGACTTGGCAGCCCAATACAGGGGTTAAGAGCATGAGTTCTGGAGTCATGCTACCAGGCTTCAAGACCTATTGTACTGTGGCATTTTAAGTAAGTTCCTTAAATACCTTGTGCCTTGTGTCTTTTAATCCCTATGAGAGAGATAACAGTAGTATGTATAACATCACTTGTTATAAGGATTAAATATTTATAAAATGCTTAGAATCATGTCTCAAACATAGTAAACACTCAATAAGGATTAACTATTAAAAATAACGGTCCCAGACTTGTTATCTGGTGAGGGTGTAGAAAAAAGGGAAACTTTTGTACACTGTTGGGGAATGTAAATTGGTACAGTCACTATAAAAAAAAAAACACAAACAAAAAAACAGTATGGAGCTTCTTAAAAAATTAAAACCAGAATACTGGATCTAGCAATCTCATCCAAAGGAAAGGAACCAGTATCTTGGAGAGATACCTGTACTTCCGTGTCTACTGGAGCATTATTCACAATAGCCAAGATGAGGAATCAACCTAAGTGTCCCTCAAAGATGATAGCTAAAGAAAATGTGCAGGCCAGGCACGGGGCTTACGCCTATAACCCTAACACTCTGGACACTGAGGCAAGTGGATTGCTTGAGCTTTCACGAGTTCAAGACCAGATTGAGCAAGAGCGAGACCCCAATCTCTACTAAAAATAGAAAAACTGAGGCAAGAGGATCCCTTGAGCCCAAGAGTTTGAGGTTGCTGTGAGTTATGATGCCATGGCACTCTACCTGAGGCAACAAAGTAAGAAAAAAAAAAAAAAAAAGAAAAGAAAATGTGTGTACATGTGAGCATGTTTTCTTTAGAATGAAAGAAATCCTGTCAATTTCAAAAACACAGATGAACCTGGGGAACATAAGGCTAAGTGAAATAAGCCAGCCACAGAAAGGAAAATACTATATGATCTCACTTATATGTAGAATATAAAAACAAATCAAATATATAGAAACAGAAAGCAGCAGAGGCAAAGAAGAAACAGGGAGATGTAGGTCAAAGAGTACAAACTTGCAGTTATGTGTAATAAATAAGTGGAGAGTTTTAACGTACAGTAGGAGCACTATAGTTAATAATATTGTATAATGTAAATTTGCGGAGAGAGTAGATTTTAAATACTCTTACCACACACACCAAAAAAGGTAAATACAGAAGGTGATAGGTATGTTAAATTGCTAACCTATAATAATCATTTCACTAAGATAAAGGTATACCAAACTGTTGCTCTTTTACTGTTTATATGTATATCAAAACATTAAGTTATAAACCTTAAATTCATACAATTTAAAAGAATAGTTGGTCTCTTAAAGGACCATAAAACTTGTTTGCTAGTTAACTCCATCCAACTTTTTCATCTGGCTCATCAACTCAAGCATTTGACCATAGCTCACCCATATTTTTAAATCTTCTAGTGTCCTGTTGCTGGGGTATCTAGCAGTGGCCATGAGCATAACTCTCAAATTGTCTAAATGCTTACTTCCAAGCACAAATGTCAATCCAGCCCCCCCCAACCCCCTGTAGTTTAACCTTTTGTAGTGACCAGCAGAGGACATGTAGGGTGTTCCAGCACTCTGTTCCACCACTTGCTACTACTACATATTTGGTTTCCCTTCCAAAAAAGATTAGCTTTATCGAGGCATAGTATGACAAGTGGACTGGACCTGGGTATTTACGTCCAGGCAATTAAGAAGAGAATGTGAGATTTTTGCGCTTAAGCAATCTTTGCTAACATACTTCTTTTAGAGCACTACAAAATGACTCTGTCCATCTACCTCAAAGTATCTATTATATATAAAGAAAGATACTAGGCACCATCTGCCAGAAGGAAAAAAACAAGAAAAAAAAAATTAAAAACCTGATTTCACTTTTCAAAAGATGATTATGTTACAGTGTAACAAAGCTCAGAAGCAGCTTGCCAAAGAAGGCACTAACCTCTAATTTTGTAAGGATCAATTACATTCTGGTTTTGAGTACAGAGATTTTAAGCACTGAAGTGCCAATGACTTAAGCCACAAAAAAGTCCTTAAAGTACACTGGTAAATAATCATCTTTATGATGGTTTTTGAATTTCACTTTAATCAAATCCAGTAAGACGTTCCAAATATCATTTATCTTTTAACAATCAACTCTCAATCTCTAAATCCTGGCTTTTACTTTAATCACTCTTTAATTCTATTATTCAAGTGCTGATTACGGTCTGTCTTGCTGTGAACCAAGCAGCAGAATCACTAAGCCCACAGGCTGCTCTAAGTCCCTCCCGTCATTGCTCTGGAATTAAAGCCAGTGAGAAGAGTGTCTGCAACCAGAGGCCTCTGAGCCAGACTGCCTGGGGTCAAGTCTGGAGTCTACACCAGCAAGTTACTTAGTCTCTTCAAGCCTTAGTTTGTTCCTTAGTAAAATGGAGGGAAACAGTAGTATCTACCTCATATAGGGTCTGGAGGGATTAAATGAGATAATTATTAAAATGCCCAGACTAGTTCTTAACTTCAGTAACTCAGTCATTTCTGTTATTTAAAAAAAATTATTAATCAAGAACCAATTTCTTTGGCTATGACAAATGTAGGGCACACCGACAGAAGAATTAATAATGATTTGCTGTTAAGACTCTAGAAGTTCCACCTGAAGGAGCAGGAAAATGACATGAGCCAGCAGAGGAGAGAGTTAAGGGCACAGTCGCCTAGGCCAAGGAGTCATCTCCTGGAATTGTAGACTAAAGGAAGTGACACGAGGGGTGGAAGGAGTCCCTCTCTGACAGAGGTGTGAGAGCAGAAGACAGCTCCTTGGTGGTGCCTTTCGACAGGTCAGCACCCACTCTTCCTCATTTTGGAAGTCAGCTCCACGCTGTTAGCAGAGACGAGGCAGGTTCTGAGGACAGATCTCTGATGCAAGGGATCCATGAGGGGAAAGTGTTGTGTGGCAAGGATTCTCTTCTGCTTTCTGGTTTCCTATCTGCATTATTCCATTCATTCTCATTCAAGGTAAAGAGAGAAGAAGAAACAAAGGGGAAAAAAATCCCTAAACTCTAGGGGAATCTTCATTCCTACATACTTGAATTTGTTAAATAGTATCTACTATGTGGATTGGCACTTTGCTCACAAAGATGACTGAGGCACAGGACAAATCCTCAAGAAAAACTATAGTCTAAGGAAGTGGTTCTCAACCTTCTTTTTTTTTTTTTTTTTTTTTTTTTTAGAAAGAGTCCCACCCTATGCCCAGAGCAGGGTGCAATGGCATCACAGCTCACTGGAACCTCAGACTCGGGCTGAGGGCATCCCGCTGTCTCAGCCTCTAGAAGCCGCTGGAATTACACATGCTTGCTGCGGCACCCAGGTGGGTTTTTCCATTTTTTTTAGGAGTTGGAGTCTCACTCTTGCTCAGACGAGTCTTGAACTCCTGAGCTCAAGCAATTCTCCCTCCTCAGCCTCCCACAGTCCTGGGATTACAGGCATGAGCTACCGCGCCCGGCTGTTCTTCAACCCTTTAATATAGTTCCTGTGGGTTGTGACCCATAGGTTGAGAACTGCTGGTCTAAGGGAAGAAGCAGACATGCAAGGGTCATTTTAAAAGTATATGAACTGTGATAGAGATATACTGAGGTATTATGGGAGGACTCAGTGAAGGCACATACCAAACCTGGAATTGAGCAGGGGGTAGGAAGGTATCACAGAAGCTAAGCTGTCATTGAGTAGTCATTGAGTTTACAGGGACAAAGGGAAGCCATCAGGAAAAAGAGGCAGTGTGAACCAAGGCACAGAGCAAAACAGTGTGAGCAATTACCAGCACTGTGAGTGGCTAGAAGGAGAAAAGATAAGCTACCCCAACAGTCATGAACAGAAGCAGGAAGCTTTAGGCCAGTGGTTCTCAACCTGTGGGTTGTGACCCACAGGAACCGTATTAAAGGGCGGCAGTATTAGGAAGGTTGAGAACCACTGTTTTAGGCAGTTCACGTGGCCAGGAAGGAAATGTGTGATCATGGAATGATTTGATATAAGAAACCTGTGAAACGTCACTTGGGGACCATGGAGTCTGGCACAGATTTAGACATGTGGTGAATGCTCTTATACTTCATCCTAACAAAGGTCAGGCATTTTCAAAATAGATGATGTGAGAGGTGAAGGGTTTGTTATGAGGATGGTATCAACATATTGGAATTAGGTTTCTAGACCATGTCTACGGTACTAAAATAATGCAAACTTTTCTTAGCTCATGAAGACAAGGAGAAATATATTTGCTTGCCTAGGGAGGCAAGCTGACAAGATAAAAAGAACTTTACTCTATATTTGGAGGGATAGAAAGTAAAATGTTTAATCTCCATCCTTACCCCATACCTCCAAATGAGAAACTAGCTGCAAAGGGGCTAAGAGGTATGGCTTGTAGAACCCGTGGCCTACACTAGAAAGCCTTTAAGATAGGGTGTCAGAAATCAGACCTATAACCTCAGATCAAAGCTGCCTGAAAGCTCCTTTCATGGCCAATCCCCATATGGTGCCAAAATCTCCTCAGATATCTATATATCACCAGTTATAAAATAAGTAGAGATCTTTGGAGAGGTGATAAAAATAATCTTCTGGGTATCGCCTAGGCTCATGACACAGGATTTAAGGTTGGAAGGGTAGAGTAGAAAAACAGGCAGTGTCACATGTCAAAACACATAAACTTCCACTCTTCATCACTGTGACTCTACCACCTAACATAGTGCCAAGCACATAAGTACTTTGAAAATAGTTCTTGGAAAAGTGAATCAAGTGATCATATAGATCCATGGGCATGAGATGACATATACTGGCAAATACCTGGAAGACAAGAAAAGTGATATCCTTTTGAGAACATCCACATGCCAGAGAGGTGAAGGAAATTAATGATGGATTCCTGACACAGATCTCAAAATCACACTAGAGCAAGACATTGAGACTTCAATCATTCGGATATTTACTGATAGTGTCATTTAGCTAAGAGCTGGTTTGACCAATAGGTTGTCATTAGGCCTGAAGCTAATTTCAACTCCAAAAGAGCAGAGAATATAATTAGGCATGCTCTATTCTAAGAATGGCTTCTTAAACAAAACTGGATGCCAGAATAAAGTCATGAAAATTTTGGGAAGTAGTACAAGTCATGATAGCCTCAGAAGGAGCTCAGGGGGAGATCTAGACACCTCAAAATATGGAACTAACTGCACTGAAAGGCAGATTTCATAATTATTAGGAGAAAATGTAGTTTATCTTTCATAGTAAGAGGTTTTAGAAAGAACGATGGTTCAAGGGATTGACAAATTTCAAAATTGAAACAGCAACTGAGCCCGGTAAAAAGGAAGCAAGGGCATGGAGATGAGGAGTTATGTAAGTAAGGAGCTAAACAGGCAGTTTCTCTGAATAAGCTAAGTTTAAGAGAACAAACATGAAAGTTGGGAAGCAGAAGGCTGAGGAAATGAAAGTTAACTCATGAGTATCACTGAGGTAAGATAAGCATTGACTGAATAGGTAGTGATATAAATCCTTTACCACTAGAGGCTTTAGCTATGAGGCTGTTTGGGGGGAAAACTGTATAGGAGACGTTCTAGATGAAAATTGGATTAGGTCACCACCAAATAATCACCCAGCCTTGAGATTTTGTGATTCTAAGCCCAAATAAATGCTGGGTAAGCTACACTATAGCAACCTTCTGTAGAATACCACACATTCTCCCAAAATTCCTTGAGACTTCAGGTATAGGGAATAGGCAAGATCATAAGATGTGAGAAAACCATGAGAGGCTTACTGCAAAGAGGACTTTGTTTCTAAACCTCTCTGAGTCAAAGGCACATCAGACCCTGCTTTGCAAACAATCACCTATCTACCTATCTGAGACAAGCAAGAGCAGCTGCTGGATGAGTTCACAGGCAGTCTGAGGAGCCAGGATGTCTTTTCTTGCATGTTTTCCTAATTAACTGCATTCTGAGAGGCCTGCGGAGCAAAGTCCCTCTTGAAAACGTCCCAGGGTTTGGGGAAAGGAAGGAGTTTCAAGCAGTATTGGTAACGCTAAACTTGTCAAATGGAAAAGCTTCATTCCAAAACAAATGGTTTTGGGGCCAGATGGGGGCAGGGGAAGACTGTTAGCCAAATGTCAGCTTTGCTTATTCTTGATAAACTTGCTAAAATGTCTCCTAATCCTCAAAGGTTCTAAGCTATGTTGATCATCTTTTAAAATAAGGTCACTGAATTTAGAGAGCCAATTCTTTGAATGTGTCAAGACTATCCAGTAAAGCAGACCTAGTCTGACATTTTTTAAAACTTTGGCTTTCATGGCCTTCTTGTATGCAAAACAAGGTCAAGTTCATGGATCTTAATAGGTAGGTAAGTGCTGGATTGAATTGGGCATGACCCTTAGACAGGGCAGGAGCCAAGGAATGTGAGAAATTAGGGAAAACCCAATATTGGGAAATAAAAGAAATCCCCAGAATTCAGTGACAGGACAGTTATGCTCCTCTCTCTCATGCTTCATATTTTTTCTGCCTGAGGTCTTTTTTTGACTTTACCTTGCAAACATGTTTCATTTATTTCTATTCTGCAATGTCTACCACATTGCCCTGGTGCAGATTCTCTTCTACTTTCCTTTGAAGCCCACTCTTGACACAAAAACCAGAGTCCTGTTATAGGACTTGGATGTGAGTAAGGTAAGAAAGGTGCCTAGGGCACATAATTTTAAGAGACACTCATTCTCTGGGTCCTGTCTGTACTGATCCTGTACTGAGTACCTCCTTAAATGCCATGCCTTTAGGCGCCTCTCTTCTCTCACCCTAATCCTGCTCCTGTTATGTTTCTAAAACTCAGCATATAACTCCATGCTCTGCAAAACATCCACACCATATGTTCCCTTCCAGGACCTGATGGAGGGCAGCCTTTCCTTATTCCACCCCCAGTATCATAATTTCATGCCAAATAACAGCATTCTTTTCCTTACAACAGTTCCCCAAATACACACTGTTGCTTTGCATATCCGATCTGTACCACACCATAATCTCCTTTATGAAATGCTCTATCTCCTTTACCCCTGGCAAACAGTAGTCATTTGCACTATTGTAGAACTCTTAGGTTCACACTATAATTCCCTTAAAAGTATCCCTTGTAACCCCCTACATATAAAAATAAAATTCCCTTACATTTAAAAGTCTTGTTTTGAAATCACCATGTAGTTTTCCTTCCTCTATGTCCTACCATATACCTGGTATATTATAATATTGATCACGTATTGGGGGGATCTTTAACTGTTTATGTGTAGAGGCTTGAGGTGTCAATTCTATGGGACAGATATTCGTTTCTCATCTGTGCATTCCCAGAGATCACCACAATTCCTAGCACACAACAGACCTTCTATTCAACAGTGTTTGCTGAATAAATGAATGCATATACTACTGAACATACAACTTTAGTGTTCTTCCTATTTTCCTTTAAACAGGATTAATTTCAGAGTCCAAAGCAACAAAATAAGCCTTCCAAACATGGGGAAAGGAACCAGGCAAGCCATAACACACATGGGTTTATTATCCAAGTTGCTAACTTTACCTTTTCAGTGTGAACCTAAGAGTTTTACAACAGTGCAAATGACTACCATGAGCAAAGCTGAAACATTTCTTAAAAATCATTCATAAATAGAATTAAATATTTTATTTGCTTTAATTAATTAAAACACCACAGAGAGGGAGTTTGTAATAGACATTTGTATATATTTAGTCTAGCTTTTGGGGGAGGTATTTAATACTAACCCACCTTTGAGATTAGGAAGGTTCCAAAAATGAACTTAAACTGACTGATTCTGGCCCCTCTTCTCTTAGAAACAAATGAGTATTTCGGCTATTTAAAAAACTACAAGGTCTTTTCCAACTTTCAAACAAAACACTGGCTCCATGGAATACAGAATGATCTACTGTTAACACAGGCCAAGATATTGCCTTGCACCAAACTCCAAATGCACTGGAGAAAGTCTGACTGTTTTCAAGACAAGGCTGAAGAGGATGGCCAGCAAGAGGGAGCAGAAGGCAACATCTCATCTCTTTTGTTGGCAAGGATGGTGCTGTGTGAGAGGAGGGCAAGGGCAGGCAGGAGGTAGAAGAGATCAATACGACAGTCACTAGCCACATGGGTCTATTTAAATTTAAACAAATTAAAATCAAATCAAATCAATTTACCTCCTCAGTCTCACTAGCCACATTTCAAGGGCTTGACAACCACATGTAGCTAGTGTCCACTACTATATTAGACAGTGCAGGTGTATAGACCATTTCCTTTATCAAACGAAGTTCTACTAGGCAGTGATAGCATGAATGATGGAAACTCACGTATTCTTTGCCTCCACAGACTGGTGAGCAAGGATATCCATTTTCCCGTCTGATGATATTATGCATATACTCCGCATTTTCTCATTCATCTTCTTTTAAGCAAATGACTTCCAAAAAAGGAAACATTTTATGTGCTATGAGACAGGATGCTGTCATTACAGTTTCCTGTCCAGTTCAAATGAACAATATCAACTGAGATAGCTAGACTTGGTTCACTTAAGAAATGTGAAGTGACTGATGGGCACCAGAAATTTGAGAACACTTCAAAAATGAATGTGGTGCTAGAAGTTAACTCCAAGGCAGAGACAGAGAGGGAGGACAAAGCACCCAATGCACAGGTTAGCAAAAACTGGCTGGAATCTGAGCACTGCAGACTGAGAAATCAAGTCTTGTAGCCCCAGGCACCAGTGCATTTTGATTCTAATGTGTGAAGGGGAAGCCATGTTGAACTGTAGCTGTCCCAGGCCCAAGTCTCCCATTTCAAAATGAAAGAAATCAAGGAAAACAGACTCTAGTTTCAACTAGAGCAACAACTGCCAATTATTTCAACTTCAGTGATAACTGCCATTAACGAATATTTCTAAGCACTTTCTCCAGCTAAACATGCGACTCGAGTCAAATTGTCCATTTCTTGCCCTTTCTACAGATCTATGCTCATGTTTTAAATAACTACTTACTAACAGATTCATTTTTAAAGGAGGTATACCGAAAATCCTAAGATTCAATCTGAAAGAGAAGCCAAGGGCATTCTTTTCTAAGCATTAGATTGGTTTCACATGGGGTGATTAGACTGTTTCGTGCTAATTGCACTAGAAAGAACTAATTAGAAAAATCTACCATTCAGCTAATGAGAGCTGGGCCCTAACAATCTCAAAGCTTAACTTCGCAGGTTGTAAAATATCACTTTTTTTTCGTGCCCCCTCTGAGAAAGTTGTCACTGTGTTAAATTTCAACAGTCAGGCTGGGCATTAAATAAGTAAGGCAACATTTAAAAAATGCCTATATGTGCTATTGTTTGCAGTGGCTCCACCCATGACTTCTCAGAAGGGTAAATACATAGATCAAAGTCTGTTAGCTAGAGGTAATGAATTCTGCCCCACTTTTCAGTGCAACCTTCTCACTGCCTTTGTGCTTTTTACTCTGGGGCCGTTAATAATGCAGGATAAGGAATTTCACATGTAATGTTGTTCTTCCTGGAAGAAGAGTTCATTAAAAGGCAATGATATCGCCTGATTGAGATTCACATCTCTGACATGAGTTGTAGCATTTATCGAGAAGCTGATAGAAGGAGGATAATGAAGAGCTAATAAATCAGAGTTCCTTATTATACAATAAACGCATTTTACAGTAAACATTATATAGTATAAGTAAATACCAAAAAAGAGGAGATCAGCCTTAGTGTTAGGATGAGGGCTGTTAAAAAGCTTTCTTAGAAGAATAAGTTCAGGAGGGGTTTGAATATCATATGATCTACATATTAGTACCATTTGGACATTTCAAGAACACTATTAAAGAAATGTGTCTGTAGCTCAAAACATTCCTTACACCCAAAAAAGTACTTTTTCACAAAAGAGCTTGCAATCCTCTTGGCAGGCACCAGGATCCTGCATGCTGCGAAATGATGTGTGAAATTAGCAGAATTATAAATGTCAAAACTTCTCTTGTTGGAATGAAATGCTGTGGATTGTCTCTGCAATAGTTTCCTCATTCCAAAGTGGAAAATTTTCAAGAAGACAAAGATTCACATGTTCGAAAACTGTATGCTGAGGATGCTGGCCTTAACTTTCAAATTTCCAAAGATCAAAAATGAGAACTGAACTTACCTCCTCCAGCAACCTCTAAAAAGCAGAGATGCTCGCTGCTATGTAGGTATGTTTCATACAGTCTGTTCTTAATTTTCAGTAACTCAAGTCACTAGTATTTGGAGTAAGGACCATTTGGGGGGTTGTTTTGTTGCTCATTAGCACCTCTAAGCAGAGAGTGTGAAATCAGTACTGAGATTCAGATCCTTCAATATGTCCTTTGTTAATAGTTTGAAAAAAGAATTGTTAGGACTAGGGACTAAATAAAACAAATGGTTCTAATAAGGCTTGGGAAAAATCTGGAGATTACAGTTTCTAGGTACACCTCATTCCTGATGTATATTTCTCTTGACACTTACACTGCATTGCTAAAAAAAAAAAAAATTCTACCAAAATGTGTTAAAATCATTTAACATTCCAAATGCCCTTAAGTTACTATGCTGTGTGTGTTAAGTATGTGTCTCCCTATACGTGGATTCAGATAATAGATAACGAGAGAGAAAAACTAGTAGTGAGGCACTTATGCATGTATTATTTTTCTCCCATTTATAGACAGGATTATCAGAGGCTCAAGTAGCTTGCCTAGGATTAGACAATTAAGTGGTAGGGCTAGAATTTTAACCCTGGTTAGCCATTTCAAATTTCTTTTTTTTTTTTCAAAGCATTCCTGGCACTCTCAAACTCCGTTGGTGTGATACATTAGCATCAATTTGCTTTGATCTTCACCATAAGGCTTAATTTTGCCATATATATGTGTGTGTGTGTGTGTGTGTGTGTGTATATTTTGAGACAGAGTCTTATTTTGTTGCCCTCGGTAGAGTGCTGTGGCATCACAGCTCACAGCAACCTCCAGCTCTTGGGCTTAGGTGGTTCTCTTACCTCAGCCTCCCAAATAGCTGGTACTATAGGCTTGCCCAAAATATTTTTAAATGAAGCCATCATAAATTAATCACATGACTTGTGATTAATCCATCATAAAGTAATCACATGACTTTTGACTGTCATTCACATGACTGTATTTCACGTTCCCCTTCCCTTTCAAGCCCTCTACTAGAGGTGGCACTTTGTACATAAGTAGCAGGAAGAAAAAAAGTATCACAACACTTGTAAGAAGTTAAATTCTCACTGTTAGAACACAGAAATGGGTTGGTCTGGATTTGAATTGAATGGTTCTTCCTATGACACTATGAACTCCAATATTTACTTTATGTCAAGATTTTTCTTTACTTCTTCATGAATAACAACAACAAAAACAAACAAACAAATAGAAAAACTTGGCTCTATTCTCTGCCCTACCTCTAAGAATGAGACTTAAAGAAGCCAAACATTTTGTTCATTACCATAATAAGTTACTAGCTGAGCCATGAAGAGAATCTTGGATACTCACTTCCAAATATCACTTTTAACAATTCAGTAGCTCTGCTCTTTTCACATGGTCAAAAAGGTTTAACATTGGTATTCAGTAGAGGCGCTGGACTATCTTTTCATTTTCATTAAGGCATAATCCTTATTAACATAACAGATGACACCGAAGAGGAAAGACATATAAATGATATGTAATATTGTTAATAGCACATAATTAGAAATAAGCTACTAAAAATAAGAGTATACCTTCAAATTCTGTGTTAATAAATTGGCATGTTGTATTGGAAAATAGAGATTTGATGGCAATAGCCAATATCCTAGTCAAATTTATACAGATAAAGGAACAAAAGTATTATACTGGTACAATTAGATGATAATGATAAGTATTTTTAAAATAACTTTAAGATGATTTTTTTTTTTTTTTAGATGGAGTCTCACTCAGTCGCCCTGGACAGAGTGCTGTGGTGTCACAGCTCACAGCAACCTCAAACTCTAGGGCTCAGGAGCGTCTTTTGCCTCAGCCTCTCAAGTAGCTGGGACTACAGGTGCAGTAAATGGGATTATAGGCACCCGCCACAATGCCCGGCTGTAAAATACCTTCAAGATGATTAAGGAATTGCTCCTTTAAATATAATCAATATTTACAGTATTGTTATTTCTGATTTTAAAACAAGGAAACCAAGAAGAGATGTAGCTGAGGAAACAGACTAGGTGGAGTAGCTGCTAAAGAGAGGCGGTTAAAAATAAAGGTAGAAAAATGGCTGGACTTCTGCAGATGAGTCCTTTCTAAGAAGCCACATGTCAGCTCCAGAGGCAACCCACATATAACACAAGATACAGAAATGAGGAGAGACTCATTCGTGAATTGGTATCAGCATTAGCGTTTCTCTGGGATGTTTAGCACTCAGTTTCTTCTGGACATTAATTGGGAAGATTAAAATAGCCATCTTTCATGGCAGGCTTTGGGATCACAGGTAGAACACTCAATAGTAATTATACAATTTAGGCAACCTTTTCACTTAATTTTCCAATGATGCCACAACCTTTAAAGAGAAAACCTTGCCTTATTTGTCAAATCTTCCTAAAAGACAGTCTATGCTATCTATAATACTGGCTGTGTCTAAACAAGTACAACCATGATACCCTTTAATAGTTAATCCTCCAACATGTAATTAGGCATTCATATGACAATCAAAACCATGACTATATTTCATGTTTGCCTTCCCTTTCAAGCCCTCTACTAGAGGGGCACTTACTCTGTCAAATCTGCTATAGTAATCAAAACATTGAAATTACTTCTTTCCACACTAAATATACTGGAACTGGTTGTTTGATTAAATGTAGAGCAGAGAGTGCAATTTGCTAAATTACAAGTATTCTGAACATGTAAATATAGTTTAATTACTGCAATTAAAGAAGATTACTGGAGATTGGCAGATGGGAATGTAATGCTGTTTTAATTAGAGTTTTTAATGCACTGTAACATAAGCATAATATTAACCCTTTATCCTAGTAGAGGTAGCTAGTCTTTGAAAAATTAGTATTTAAAGATGTATTAGAGCTAGTGTTTCATAACAAGGCCTTAAATTAAGTCACACTGCACTGGAAGCCCATTGTGAAGAATCATAGCTTCCATGAAAAGTAAACCGAGGCAGACAGCCAGGCACCAGGGACGGATCCTCATGGCAATGGCAGCACATCTGCTGGTGTCCCAACTGAGAACACACATGAACACACATGGGCGTCTACACAGTGAAAGATAGAGATAGACCACATGGGCTTTTTCATTAAAGAAGAATATGGACAGACTGCCAAAGACTAAAGGAGTTGCCATACCATGGCCACAGAAGGTTTCAAAAAGCCTGTGTTCATCAAACACACACACACTCAGTGTTTCAAAAATGCATTTATTTTTTAAATGCATTTATTCACCTTTGAGAAAACTATTGCCCAGATGCAGTAAACACTCTACGGAGGGAGGCCAGTTTATTATTATTCTCCCTCCAGAACAGTATACACTATATAAAGTAATATTCCAGAATGTAAGAAGCAATCTTTGTCATCTTGAAAGCTATCACTTGCAACATTTTATCCATTTAAGTCAATAGCCTATTAGAAATTCTAATTGAAAGTTCAATAGTCAGTGCACAGCCTTACAATAGAGGTTGCCTTTTGGAAAGCCATTTAAAGTCTTAATCTCTTTATCATTTGGTATTTTGAAGCCTAACTTTGTTCTTGTTAGGCAGATCAATGGCATTAATTTACAAAATGGGGGAAAATGTCACCCTTCATCCTTTAAGTCTCAGCTCAGTGAAGAGCAGCATAAGCGAACCTGATCACTGCTTTCCCATATTAGCAGCAAACGGTGCCATGGGAGGCTTGACCTACAAATTTTAATTACTGCATGAAAAATTCAGTTCTTAGAGATGAAGGGAGACTTGAGAAGAAGCAGGGGTCCATTCTGTGCATGCCTGCTGAGTTTTATGTCCTCAAGGACTGAATTTTTGAATCTGTAGCCAACCCCATAGTCAATGAAAGAGGTTTACTATATTGGAGAGCAAGTTACAAACTCAAAAACAAAGTAAGATTAAGACAGAAGACAGCAAGCCAGATGAGCAAGCTGCTAAAGGAAAAGTGGAGGGAAAGAATATAATTTACTGAAAATATAGTGTCTTCATGGGTAATATACTTACCCAAATTAATTTGTAACAAAAAAGTTATAATTATGCTTAATATAATTAAGAGTTACAGCTTCAGATTCAAGCATCCTTGCTGAAATCAGAGAGGCAGTCTTGGTGTTGGGTAGTTTCATAGCTCTGCCTCTGCTAAAAATATTGTCAGCTAAATGGTCACTCAATGGAAAGAATCATTTTTACCGAAATAAGAGCATCTTGAATATATATACAAGATGGCTATTTTGGGGTGTCAAAGGAACCAATAAAAATAATTCTTAAAGTAAAACTTTTTACTTTTAGAAAAAGTAAGAAGTAAAAGTAAAAAATAATTCTAAAAAGTGAAACTTAGGGCTCGGTGCCTATGGCTCAACGGGCTAGGGCGCCAGCCACGTACACCTGAGCTGGCGGGTTTGAATCCAGCCTGGGTCCGCCAAACAACAATGACGGCTGCAACCAAAAAAAAAAAATGGCCGGGCGTTGTGGCGGGCGCCTGTGGTCCCAGCCGCTTGGGAGGCAGAGGCAGGAGACTCACTTGAGCCCAGGAATTGGAGGTTGCTGTGAGCTGTGATGCCACAGCACTCTATCCAGGGTGACAGCTTGAGG